>SCDY01001538.1:0-27313 GCA_004143825.1 Drosophila micromelanica
TTGGTTTTCGTTCTCAATTTTAGAAAAAATGAAGCTGCCTTGTGGCTTTTCGTTATACTGCGTTACTCATCTTAGTGTTTATATTGTCTTTGGTTATACTATGTATTATTAATGTTTTTTATTTGGTGGAAAGCGAATTCACAGGCTAGAGGGTCAAGGTTAAATTTAAATAATTATATGTATTTCAGACTCATTTTTTTTGTTGGTATTTCTTTAGCAGACAAATGACGGAAACAGAAATTCGCGTTCATGTTTTAGAGTTTGGGGTAGATATATCTATTTGATATGACTATTAAAATTGTTCTACTGTCCTAAATTTGAGCAGCAACCTAAATGACCCTAGAATAGATCGTAACTGGTCTAAATCCTTCAATGATTGATAAGCAGAGCGCATCAACTACTTTCAATTGAGCAGTTAATGAAAGCACACAATAAGATGCAATTACCGCAATCCGCATTTAACAATTGCTGCGCAATTGGCAACCATGATTTGGAAAAATAATTGCTGTTCCAATAACCTCTAGCCCGCAGGCAAGCTGACAACAATAACAACACTTGGCCCGTGCCAACTAACAAATACAAACAAGTGCAACATTGTACTTAAACGAATATATTAAACTGTCAAAAACAAAAAAAAATGCCTAAAACATGATAATAAATAAAGGCAGGCCAATCCACGCCCGCACAATCTGCTGGACATGCTGAAGAGATGTTGCAGTGGAA
The DNA here is from genome assembly GCA_004143825.1 of Drosophila micromelanica. NCBI lineage: Eukaryota > Metazoa > Arthropoda > Insecta > Diptera > Drosophilidae > Drosophila > Drosophila micromelanica. Next base: position 724 of record SCDY01001538.1, read on the forward strand.
ATCGTTGCTGCATGGTTTGTGGACAGGGGCGAAAAAGAAAGGGGATTTGTGAATAACTGCATATAAAGTTAAATTTGCTTATGGGACTTTCATATTTACTCATACTCTATCTAGAGGTAGTTTAAGGAAGAAAACCAATTTTACAAAAATGAAATTATTAATAGAACATAAAGTTATTTAAGCTTATGACTTTTAATTCGATTAAACTTGATTCAACTAATCATTTGGTAGAGTATTATAGCTTCGGTTATACACATTTATTTTTTCTGGCTGCAATTGTGGTTCATTCAGTAAAGTGCCAACCTACGCGACCAAGATCTACAATACAATGACGGGCGACTCAAATGCGTTGCTGTTTTTGGTAATAAACGAAGCGTTAAACAAATTGCATTACAGCAACTACAACAACAACAACAACAACATGTCTAGTTTGTTGTTGCCGTATGCAAAGCGTCATAAATGAGGGCGCTTGCTGGCGACGCCGCCTTGGGCGTAATTACATCAACTCTCAAATATGGTCAAAAGAGCGAAAAGTTATCACATGTGTTGTTGTTGTTGTTGTTGTTGTAATATTACCTGAACCGGCACAGACAACAACAACAACAAAAACGAAAACACGGCAGCAAAGGGAAATGCCAGACAGACATTAAATGCAAATTATTTCCAAAAATTTGGTTGAAAAATTAAAATTTCCAAACGGTTTTTGGGTTTTGGTCCGAAAATTTTTAACTTTTGCTGTAGCACAGGAAATTGAAGCAATTAATAGATGAAACTTTAATGACGACCAAAAAGTTAAATAAAAATTATATTTGCCATTTTCAAACATAATTCTAGGGTTGGCAACTAAATCACGCTAACAAATATAACTCATAACAAACTTTCAAGTTAAAGAATGCAGTTTTTTTTCCTTAATCCGCCCAGCTTCATTTAAAGTTACAATCTAAGCATCAAATATGCAAAATCGCTAAAAAAAAAACCTGTTCAATGTGGTAAATTATGGTAACAACAACACATAAATCCAATGGGCTGGAGCTGGCAAAATCAAATTCAAAAACAAAGTTGAAAATCGCACTTAAAGTCAAGACAACAAAGAGCGAAACTAACTGTACAGCAATAATATCGAATAATAACAGAGCACCGCGAGATACAAATCAAAGCAACAATCGCGCCTTACAAAAACAAAATTGATTAAATTATAGCAAAGAATTAAAAAATCAACACACACAATACACTAAAATGGCTTGGCAAAAACTAATTGCAAAATTGGTTGGCGAATCTACAGCGACCGGATAGGGACAGGAAGCAAATCAAGCTTTGGGATCTACTAAGAGTTCACTGAGGATGATTGACCGCACTCAATATTTATCTTTTAATTTTGATTTAAATTACTATTATTTCTTTTCTAAAAGTATTCCTGTTTCTCTGAGTTATTGTGAGCGTACTTGATATAATAGAGTTTACTTTACAACATATTTAAATAGTTAACACAAACTGAAATTTAATTTATGACTTACAAAGTTACAGCTAACCTTGTCTTTATCTTTTTTAATTCACGAATTTTACCTTTTCAAGCCTATATACTCATACAAAAGAACTTGAAGCTGAAAGCCGCCTCCTAATGATTTTGGCCAGATAGATTCAAGTAACTTGGCAAATTGCTCAAAAATGCAATCAGCCAGCCAAATGACATTGAAATTGCACAACAGCAATAAACGGACACATTAGCCAAGCCAGTAGCTTAACTGTCGGTCACTCAATGAGCCACTCACTCAACTCCAGCCACATGTGCCGCTGAGGTGTGTCTTGGGTTGGTCCAGCACGCTGGCACGAAGGTTACCCACTGTTTGTTAGCGGCGAGAGACGGCACCACTTTCGGGTAGGGTACATCGATAGCACAGCGCAATTTGCGCTAAATCTCAGCACAATTTTTGTTGCCATTTTTGTGCTATTGTCAGACTCTTTGCTGGCCAGTCGAATGGTTGAATGAACTCAACGCCCACAGCTTTCGATGTACCGTCTGTCCAAATGTACATGTCACGGATAGATTCAAACAACTGGCAGCCTGCTGAACTCGCATCAGTCGCTAAGCCGCCGAGTTCAAAGCGAAGGCGTCGTGTGTTTTTTCATTTTCTTTTTTTGTCACCAGCTGTCAACAGATGCCAGCGATAAGCAGACTATAAGCGAAAACCTAGACAACAAAGTCGGAGTCTGAGCCTCATAACTTGCACGTTGATCTACAGCATAAAATCTACATTTGGAGTGCCAGCAATATAATCGAGTTAGAATGGCAAATTTTGGAATGCCGAAATTTAAATACCCTGGCAGACAGATCCTTGAAAGATACATTTCTATAATTAAGTGAGCTTGCATTGCATATAAACAAAAAGTATATCAATGCAAGTTTTAATTAAACAACAGCTTTTGATAGGACTTTCCAAATATATTTGGGAGATTGAGCTGAAATAGCATACAAAAGAAATTTATTGACCGATTGTTCATATAACAAACTGCATCTTTCAGCTGATCTTTCAAAAAGAGTAAAAAAATTACTTTTTAGTGTAAATGAACTTAAAGAGTTGCAAATAATATTTAATTTCATTCCAATCAGGTAATTATTATTATTATTACATGATTTTAAAATCAGTCACAATCTAAGGTTTTCACAAAATAAATATTATTCTGCAAAAGCAGGCTCACAAATCCAACCTGAAGTTTTTTTTATACTGTACATATTATACTATGCAACCTATTGGTTTGAATCATGAACCGATAAGTATAAAGGGCTAATAATACATTTTCCAAGTTTTACCCTCCAGTTGGGAGTGTAGCTTAGCACACACTTTATATGCATATGGTTGTCATAAACCTTTTTGCGATAATGACACACACATTATTTATGTTTGTTGCCACGAATGGGCTGTGCAATTTGTCATATGGCTGGGCTGGCGTTATCTATGATTTATGAAGATGCCCGGGCAAGAGTTGCAGGTGCACGACAACAACAACAAGAAGAAGAAGAAGCCACAAAATGCTAGCAAGTATCGGCAGTGAAGCGGATGTCAGAGCTTTTTGGCGGCAAATTTAGCTTGACCCAAACGCGGGCAAAATTTTCATGGCTCTTGGCAGCGTGAGCGTCGAACTGTAAAGTTATGAAGCTGCGGCAAAACGGAAGCGCGTGTTTAAGGTTATGGGCACAGGGCCAACGCGAACAGGGAACAGCAGCAGCAGTAGAATCTCACCTTTAATCTAGAGAGCTCCTCAGTTGAAGCTTCTCAAAGTACTCGATGACCATGTGCGGGTACAACTCAATTAGACCGCTCAGCTGCACTGCATCGCACATTGAGATGGACTTCCATTTGACCACCAGATACGTCTCGTTCCTCATTTTAAAGGATTTGATTATTTTCTCCAATTCCATGCCCCGTTCCACGACTGGTGGTCGGACCGGCAACTGCAGCGCATCATCCCAGTTGCCCAGTTTACTGAGATGACTGCCGGCGGCATTACTGCTCCGGCCGCTGCTGGTGCCGCCGCTACTGCTAATGGAGGCGACTCTAGGCCTTTTGGGCGTGCTTGGCTGTTGGCTGCCTTTGGGGCTGGCCCTGGCATGCAGCTTCTCTGCGGACTCCAATCGCTCTATTGTGCAGGGTGACTTGAAATTGTCCAGCTGAGGTCGGTTTCTGTTAACGCTATTAAAGCGTTTTGGAGCCGGCGAGGTGCGGGGCGATGGAGTAACGTTGTTAAAGCGACCGTTGCAAGCCAACTGCGGGCTATTGTTACGGCTCCCGCTTCTGTCCAGACTAAAGCGCCGGCTTGGCGCAGATCTGTGCAACTGTGAGGGTTGGACTCAGTTTACTCAATTTCAGCAAATAATCAACTACTTACTAGCTCCATGTGCTCTTCAATCGAGTTCGCGTAGGTGGTCACTCGGCGCGACCTTGGTGTATCTGTCGATCTAGGCGTGTTCTGCCGTTGCTGCTCTATTAACTGATTGAACACTGTCAACGGATTGGGTGTCGCTGGTGTCGTTGCTGCCAGAGCTGTTGACACCTGGCTTCCAACCTGAGGCATAAGCGGCTCCTCCTTAAGAGCTTCTATGGGAGTTTCGGCATTGCCATTGCTTGATTTGACATTTTGGCTCCAGGTGTTCACTTCATCATCTGTATCAGCGTCGCTGCTCAGGTTAAGCTTGTGCGCCACATTGAGATTGATGTCAAAGGGACTGCTTTTGGCCATTCGCGCCTGAGGCTGTTTCAAAGCTAGCTTTTTCTGATCCTCGCTTTCACTGTCGCTGTCGCTGTCGCTGCTGCTGCTGCTGTTGCTGCTGCTACTGCTGAAGCTATCGCTGTCGCTGCTGCTGCTGCTGTCACTGCTCAGATTAAGCTCCTGGCTAATCTTAGGACTTTTGAAGGGCTTTGGCGACTGCGTTGCTTGTTTTTGAGCCTGCTCCAGCTTCAGTTGCTTTTTCGCCACTAGCTTCTCCTCCTTTTTTCCGTTGGCCATTGTGACATTGGGCATTGTTTTGATTGGCTTATTGACTGGGCTCTGTGCAGGACCTTTCCTTATTGTGACTGCCGTCGAACCGTTTACTTCCACAAGAGCAATATTATCATTGGGGCTTGCTGAATTGAGTAGGGCTACCTCCTGCGATGTCTCCGCTTTGCACTTCATCCGTTTGCAATGCTCCGCAAATAGTTCGGCCTCAAAGTCGGCCAGCATTCCCAAACAATCTCCGCTCAAGTTCTCAATGGGCTCCCAGGTGCTCTGATCTTTTGGATAGCCTTGCCACTTCAACAGCAGTTGGGCACGCCCATTAACGTATCGCTTCCTCAAAATCCTCTCCACGTAGTGTGTGCCTTTTAAATAAGTCGCCTTTGGGGTCGCTCTCCTGTTCCTGTTCCTATTGCGATTTGTATTTTTAGCGACACGCGGAGACGCTGACGAACAAGCGGGCGATTGACTTGCTCTTCTTGTGCTACAACTTCTAGACGACTGTTCCTGCTTGTCGTTGTACTCAGACATTTCGTATGACAATTGAAATTGAAGTAAAATCTTGCGAGTTTCTTCTTTCTTTTAAATTTAATGAAGAGCAAATAAGAATCAATTTATTCACCTATGACAACAAATGGACGGAAGATCACAAGTATTTATTAACTTCGAATGAGAACTGGGTGATGCCAGAATTCGAAAACAGAAATATCGATAGGAGGTTCGATATTGTGCTTGCACAGAGTGCTTTTTTGTCAAACATTTATCGGCTCATCTTAAGCGGGGTACTGTGCTATAATACGATAAATTTGAATGGAATGCAATGGGTAAGAAACTGGCGTTGATATTATTCTATGCTTGTAAATATTTTTAATTATCATTTGATTAAATTATTATTAAATTACATATTTAAAAGCTTAAAGCCTAGAGTAGCTGCATTTGTGTTGCATCGAGGCGAACAGAAACTGCGCTCTTGTTAAAATATATTTTTATATAACTTGCAAGGGAGCTTTTGATCTGACAACAGGGTATATTTTAGTCACAGCTTGCCTTTTTTTTAGTTTTTAGTAAACTAGTTTTTGCGCTCCTTTTAAAGCGCACAAAGAGCAAAAAGCAACTGCAGTTTACTAAAGCGGAAATAATGTGCACTGAGAAAATGTGCAAGTATTTTAATTGGCCATTGGCAAAAATACCAGTCCGACGATTTCGTGGGCTTTTTCTGTTTGCGGTAGAAATTGCATGTTGCCACAATAGTTGTATGTAAATGTTACTTTTCTCTGTTACAATGCGCGTATTGACTCAAGTTTTACATAGCCTGAAAGCGGACAATGTCATTGGCATGTTTCTCATCATTAAAGTACAGCAGCGCGCAAATTTCCAAAAAAAAAAAGAAAACTACTACTAATTACTCAAATATGTTTACATACAATCATGTGTACATATGTACTTGTTTGTTTTTATACTCTTTCGTTTGATGAATGAGAGCTAAGTACTCGTCACGTTTCGACAAATGCTAGAGTTGTCTATCAGCCCAAAAGTTGGTGTGTGTGACAGTTTTTAAGAGGGAGGCAGAGGAAGAGAGACACTCAGTCAACCTGTGTCAACGATTGCCACGCAAACTTGTGGGGCAACTTGCACACTTCTTTCACTTTTTGTTATCTGTGGCGCCATCTCTTTCCATCACATGGACTGACATGTGTGCATATAATTTAATTCGATAAAATTAACAACTTGATGCATGGCTGGAAAGAAAAGTGAAATGGCGCACATTTGAGTGCGACAAGGGTAACCTTAAGGGTTTTCAAAGTCAGCACATGAGCGATTCACTTTCGTTTTTTATTATTGTTACAAAATATCAGCTCTCCATAGACAATTCGGTTGGACAATACATATATACCCAGACTTATGTATAAAATTAACTATGTATTTAATTTGCATAGTTGTCGGCAAAAATGCGCCCAGAAACTTGTTTTTATAAGGCAACAACACGCGCGACAAAATGTTTGTGTATTTTAAAGAGTTGAATTTCTTGAATTCGAATTAATAAGTATTTATGTAAGTGTGTGCGTATGTTCATACATCAGTATGAAAATACACACACGCATTTATTTTTTCCGTTGTGATCATCTTCATTAGTTAGTTAATTTCATTAATGTGGTTTTTGTTTGACAAGTTTACCAAAGCCGAGTTTTAATTTAACCGAAACGCATTTGGCTTGCTGTGATTTCTACGCTCTTTGGTTTTTGTTTCGGTATTGAATTTTACTTTCGTAGAAAGGCTTTGTCATCTTCAGCTTTGATGTAGATTTGTTACGTAAGAATTTTGATTTGAATATTTTGTTTGCTTTGTTTTCTATTGATATAATATGGCCATTTGTGGAGTCTGTGCTGTATTTTTAATTAGTTCGGTATTATATCCATTTCGTGTTTGCTTGGAATATATACATACGTACATACAGTAGTTAACATAGATATTTTATGTAATCCCATATGAATGCTACTTATTAAAATAAACTAGTTTTTTATTAAGAATATAAAGGACGTTGGAAAGTATCGATTTCGTAACAATTTATTAAATATATCGATTATTTTACCAGGCAGCGCTGGGAAACCGACTTAAATGAAGAAAATTTAAAAAAAAAATAGATTAAATGAATCGCGTTCTCGCGTGTAACTGAACCAATTAGCATATTGCACAAAAAACTAACTAAACATCGCTCTCTGTTTCGATTAGGATAATCGATTAAATAGTTTAAATACACCTTGCGCCAAGCTGGCAGCCCTGTGCATGTGACGAAATGAGGTGTTTACATGTACAAAAGCTAAATGGCCGGGTTCTTTTATTTTGCATTCAAATTTAACCGTTGAGTAAATGTGTGCAGCAAGCAAATATAAATATATGGTTGTAACGCTGGCACGCTGGGTGACAACCATTTTATTGACACATTGACATTATAACACACTTAAAGCGCGGAGTCATCTTATTTCAACAATCGTTAAAGATTGTGGAAAGAGTGCGAATGAACGGTAACTCTTAACAGTCAAAAATACATATGTATGTATGTAGATATGTGTGTGTGTTGGTGAGTATTTACATATGTAGTATTTGAGTTGCAGGTGCAGATAAATTTAAAAGTTCGTATAAATTCGAGTTTATATTTGCTTTAAGTATTTGCCAGTTTTTGTTTTTACTGCTGAAAATTCTGCCAAAATTGTGAAGTACGGAAGTACGTGTTGTATTTTTCTTTCGGCTTATTATTGGTTATATTCTTTCCGTTTTTCAACTTCGTGACAAATCTCGACAATTCTTTTCATTTAACCTTTTTATTTTGAACACGCATTTATTGTGTCATATCATTTTCAGACCTCACCTCGACTAAGTTCCGGCTGGCAAAGGCCCCAAAAATATCTCATGTCTTAAGAAGCGGCGAGATAAATAAATTAGCATGAAGTGAATCAGCAGAAGAGACGAAGGCGGCGGTTTCTATATTCTGCTTTTAATAAAAACACAAATTGTACCCCAAGATAACAACACCAAAAACAACAACAACAATAAGAAGAACAACGATAAAATTGCGACAAAAATATGACTAAAAGCCCGGAGTTTTCGAAAATTCAATTTTAATTTTTTGTATACCTACTTGTTATGTGTGTACATAAATATAATAAAAAACCATATGTAAAACTCACTCACCTTGTGCGATGCTGCCGCTGACACAGCAAAAGACGATGAAGAAGCTGAGGCTCCACAGCGACGTCGGCGTCGCCGTCGACAGCGACGCCCGCTTCGGTTTGACAGGCATTGTTTTGTGTTGAAAATATATCCAAAAATGCGTTTGTTTTGTTTTTAATTTTTTAATTTCTCGGCTTGCTTGTAACTTTGTATTTTTGCGCAGTGTTTAGCATTCAATTTGTAAATTATTATCAATTTATTGCGATGCTCAGTATTTGCATTTTGTTTTATTTTTCACATATCGCGTTGAAAGCACATTTAACCAAATTTTAAACAACTGGCCTAACTGGTTTTGTTTTTTTGTTGCTGTATATTTTGGATTAAAAAAACTCTTGAAATATTAGCGAACACGTCGATCGGGTTACCGTTAAAATCAAATTAAAAATATGATTTAATTTTTGTTTTTGCTGCAAAAAGTATCGAAAAGTTCAAGGCTTCTATTCGTTTTTGTTAATATTGCAAATTTGCTTGCGAATTTTCGTTTAGCGTTTAATGAGAATTTCAGAGCATTTGATTTAAAATCAATACCTTTAAAAGTTGACAAATTATTTCAAATTAGAAATCAAATTTAGTTAAAGGTATTTATTTATTATTTTTATTTAAGTAAGTTAATTTCCACAACAATTTGAAAACTTGCACACAGAGTAAAAAAAAATGGTCATCAATTTTCACCATGAGTTTTTTAAAGATAATGGCAGAGTTCACCTTGAATATGTCATAAAATAAAAATATATATGTGCAGATATAATTGCATATTGTATTTTGGTTATGTGTAAAATAATCAATGTAATTTCTAATCTTTTAATTGATTTATAAAAGAGTCGCAGAAAGTGCGAAACTTGTTCCTCTCCCCCCCGGATCCGTCAGATAATTAATGCGTCTTAGATAATGTTATTGTCAATGGCCTTCGCTTATTTGTTGGGGGTTTTTTGTGTGGTTGCAAGCTTTTAATTAATATTTTTAATTAATATGCTTTGAATGCATATTCTTGGCAGTTTCTAATTGGAGGCCAGCCAAATCGAAAGAAAACCTTATGCTAATTTACCATTGGTTTACAGTTTACAGCCAACAGCTTAGAATCTTAATGTCCATTATGAGCAAGGTTTTAATTGGCTAACAAGTGCAGTGAGGCAAAAAGCCGCACGCACAGTGGGCACACAGTGCGATTCGTGTTGTAAAAAAAAAAACGAAACTTGATTTCAATGCAAAGTGAAATTTTCCACACACACACACACACACAGAAATAAAATTGCTTAAAGACAACTTGCAACTACACAACAAATTCGAAGCCAACAATAAAAGTATCAACAACAACAACAACAACAATAATAATGACCAAGTGACTGAACTGCTGGCTCGGGAGAGATTTTATTTACACTGTGCAGAGCGGGGAACTGAGGGGGTTTTTTTAAATTTATATATATATATCTCAGTCTCATTGATTTGGTCACTTTTATGACGTTGGATCAACCGTAATGCAAGATTACGCGTTTTGCATAAATAAAGAAAATAACAAGCGATTTCTAAAGACCGAATAACGTTTTGAACCGTTCGACGACCGACCGACAGACAGACAGACAGACAGACCGCCCGATCGAGCGATCAGCCATTAAGTTTACGCCGGACGCACTTGCTCCACTTGGACATTCACACACACACACACACACCTACACTCACAGGCACAGTCACTGGTAAAAATTTCAGCGGCTCGGCGGCTTTGTTTTGACGTTTTTGGCCAAGTGTCGAGCCGTTGGCAACAACCAAACTGAGACGCGTTTCGAACTGAACTGAACCCCAAGAATGGTAGCCAACGGTGAGCGCTTAGAGCCACGGCCAAAACACGTTTTAAGCACAGACAAGTGCGGAGAGAACGAGAGAAGAAAGAGAGCGCAAACTGGAGCTGGAGAGCCAAAGAGTTGGAGCTGAGCTCACACAGTTTTAAGCAACGACATTAGGCCAAGACTTGGAGTGCGTTTTTTAGGGTTGTCGAGCTACTTGAATGTCAGTTAAAAGTTTTTGTTAAACAAGAACGGATCCCCAGATACGGGTGTACATTAACGCACGTTTAAAATTTATTTTTACTTATTATTATTATTATTGTTTTTATGATGCGTACAGTTCAATTAATTCGTTCTCTTGAAATAAGTATGATTCTTTAAGATTAGTTATGTTTATGAAATACACATTTATTTATACAACTTTCACGAAAATAAATGATTTTAGGAATAAAATGCATATTAGCCATATATTAATAATAGAGGCACAATTGCAAAGTTGGTAATCTTGATGTTCATTTTAAATATTTAACTGTCTAAAAAGTACATTCAACAACCCAGTAAAATTCATAACTTATCGAATATGCCGCAAAGCCAACAAAGTTACTCCACAGTTAACGAATTCTACTTCATTAAGTCTTAGCTAAGACACAAACCACAATAGAAGCTTTTTTAAGCTTTAACACCAAATGTCAAAATTTAATTCGATCACTTTCTTATTAATATTTTATAGTATATATTAAACGAACTTAAAGTATTATACACGGGAATTTCTATATGTTATTACCAAAAAGTAAAAAAATTACTAACAAATATTTGTGAATATTTATTAAAAACAAATTATGTAAAGTATATATTTATGTTAACACTTTTATTTAAATTAAAATTTTTTAAATACAAATTTAGTTTTAAGAATAATAATTTTTTTGTAGTTTATAATAAAACCACAAAGAAATGTGCTTGTATATTCAATTAGGTAGAATTTTGTGTCTATGATTAATTGAAAATCGTTTGTCCAAAAGGAACAAGGCTTTGGTATCGACTTGAAATCAAATATTTGCGCAGCCCGATAAATAACGGAAGCAAAGAATGAGGCCAAAACGAAGCTGATGCAATGTTGTCAGCGATTGGCTTTTTCGGGTTTTGCCAGTTAGCTGGCCGGCCCATAGCTCATAGCTATTCATTGCTGCAGAGATAGCCTGATAGGGGGACACTAGCCCCCGGACACCCTGCGGCGATATCGTTGGTCGTGGATATGGATGTGACATGGGCAGAAAGCCAGAAGGACGTTGGATTTGAAATATGCAAATGATATGCGACAATTTGCTGTCTCGCTCACATTGCTGCACAAACTGTAGCATACTGTTAGGGGCCATCTCCACCTGTCCACCAGTCCGCCAGTCCAGCTATCCACCTGTAGCCCAACTTTTTGTCATGTGTTGAATTCAGGCTTCAATATTTTAATCTATTCGCCGGCAGCTGAAACTGACAGCCTTGAGAAGATTCTCTCGCGCAATTTTCTTTTACGGCTTTAATCGAAAAATTTGCCACTGACATTTTGTTGCCAGCTTTCGCAGAGTGTGTTGTTTTTGTTGCGCTCTCATATCTATTATATTTGTGTAACCGCGCAAGATGAACAATATACCCAGAATATAATTTATTTCGTGCGTGCTTTTGACCTCGACAGTTGTGTATTTTTTTGTTGTTGCTGTTGTGTGTGCCTGTGTGTGATTATGTCAGTGAGTGTGTGTGCTAGAATTTTTTGGTAACTTGAGTTTCTCGATATTTAGGTCTGTCATATACATAATAAACGTGGCCAATTCGCGTATCAATGAAAACCATCAGGTTTTAAGAATTTCATTGAAAGTTTCTTTTGAAGGAGGCAAAAAGGAGGCTTGAAAACTTTGTTGAAGAATAAATAATAACATTATGAAATATAATTCGGTTTTAATTCTCAGACACATTTCGGTTTCGCTGACATTAGCTGCAAACTATGTGCGAAACCTTTTCATACTAATGGATATTTGAATATCTTATTAACATGTCCATAAAACGTGCTTTCCACACAAAAATGTACGACCCCCAAAAAAAGTTCATAACTCAGAAGAAGAAGAGCCCAACCAAGCAGGACACGTACTAAACGCTCACTTGAGCAGTCGTCTGTCTGTTCCCAAAAGGGGGATTCGGCCAAAAAACAAAAAAAAAACAATTTGTCATTATTTTGCATGCAACCGAGTGGAAACGTGGAAACGTAAACCCAAGACAGCCCCGATTATCGCGAACAAAACAAAACTGGGCTGAAGTTGAGGCTGAAGTCGTCAAGATTTTGACCTGTCATTATTGCAGCGGCCGCTCCTCGATTTTCGGCCAAAAAAGGGAGCGATTTGCGGAGCTGACAACAAACCAGCTGCCAATTTCAATGTGGTGACCAAGCGAAGTTTTCGTTTCACTTTTCTGAACCAAACTGAACCCCAAACCGCCTCGAACATGCATTAATAGCTCTCTGACGGCGACAACTAAGTAACCAATAGTTAACTTTTCTGCTTTGTCATATGAGCAGTTTCTTGGCTATTTTGTGGCTTACTGAATCGAATGGGGGCTTAATGACAACGGTCGCTTAAAGCAGCGATAAACTTAATCATTCAGCCAAAAGTCGTTTTAAAGTTGTAAACTGAACCAGCGTTGAAGTTTTCGTTGTGACTGAACCTTATGCTAAGTTGCAGAAATATATAAATCAAATCAAATTCCTAAATAAAATAAATTCAATGTTTTCTCTTCCTGTCTTTTTCAATATGTCTTTAAAAAGGATAAAAAAAAACAATTATTATATATTGTTAAAATCTATTCAATTTATATTATATATTGTTAAAAAGTATTTACTATTTAATAGTAATAAATATTCAGAACATTTAAAATGTTTGTAGTATATATTTGTAGTTGTAGTATATATTTAATTATAAATTATTATTAATGGGGCAGGATATCGAACAAAATATAAACTCTTTTTGCGAATGAATTAGGAGAATCTATAGTCAAAAAGTTTAGTTCTGTAGCTTTTGTAGTTTCCAAGATTACTGCGTTTATACAGACTGGCGGACAGACATGGTTTAACTCAGATCTTAGTCTTTATCAAGAATATGTGTACTTTATTTAATCGGAGATGTTTTCTTCTGCCTCTGCACAAAAACATTACATCCTTTCAAATATTCAAATTATTATGAACTTTTCTATTTACGCAACATAAACAGTCAACATTTTCATAATACAAAATCTATTCTCTGGTTGTGTATTATGCACATTTCACTTATTTAGAAATCTTAATTTAATCGCAAGTTTTCCGCTTCATAACAGTTCCAAGGAAATTGTTTCCTTTGATTGCTTTCTTTTTGTTTCAAAACCCTTTTTTAGCTACATTAAATTTGTTGTATTTCTTCTTAATAACAATATTGTTATACGACTTTGTTATTGTTTATAGTTTTATTTTTTCTTAACCACTTAATCTCATCCCTCCGCATAATTAGCAATATGTACATATATATCTTTTTAGAGTATTTCAATTTTATCATCTTACTGATGATACATGTTAAAGGCCAATGACAACACACAAATCCGCTTCTCACTCCTTTCCAGACTGTCCTGCTCTTCTTCTTGCTTCAATTTTTATCAGCTGCAGTTGAAAATGATTGAACGTCTCGATTGCTGCGCGTAATTTGATTGAAAAGGGTTTTTATTCATTTCCTTTTGCCCCAACGCACGCAAACAAATAAAATCGTCGATGCGCATAAGTCTAAAAACAAAACCGAAATTTATTTTTGTCAGCAGCTTATTTTTCTTTTTCTCTCTGTAAATCCAAAGCAAAGTTCGCCAGTTGGGCGCCCAAACTTTCTTGGGAGTCCCCTTATTGACCGAAGGCAACGCCTCAGATTTGAAATTAATTAAACAAGTCTCAGAGTTTTCGGTTATGTAGGCAACGAATTTAAAAATGTTCTGGGTATATGGAGATAATTTAACCTTTACACCCTATGTAAATTTTGTTCTTTTTGGTTTTTACATTCCACCCAAAATTGATCGGAAGAGCTGCTTCTTCTTTATTTAAAGTTTAAAGGTGAAGAGTTCAGTCTCACCAAATTCTCAAGGATTTTAAGTTTCGTCGAGGTGAAGGAAAAGTTTGGTCGATTGTCTATAATTGTCATTGCTGTAAACCCCCCTATTAGTAGGAAAATCCTTTTATGAAATTCAATGCATGGTAATGACGGGAAAATCGTAACTTTATACTGGTGTATTTATATATTATTTATATTATATGTAAATTATATTTTATAAAAATTAAATAAAGTTATTTGTACATAAATTATATGATATATAATATATATTTTTATTTTTATTTTTTTTATTTATTATTATTAAGAAGTCTTCTATAAACTTTAATATTATTAGTATTATTATTATTATTATTATTAATTTCCAAATGCACATAGAATATTTTCGTAACATTTTTACGATGTCTTTGGCATTACCAAAGTAGTTTCTCGGTAAAGTTGAATGCCCAATGTGCAAAATTCAACACTTAAATCTTGATTGGATTGCCTTTAGTTGAAGCGGACCGCTCGTAACTATGTGAAAATCCAGGGGAATTTTCATTTTATTGTTTAGCAAATTCAAACAGCGAATAGTGTGTGTGTGTTCGTTTTCGTATCTTCGTTTTTTTTTTTTTGGGCCACTTTGACTGTGATGCGGGTCGGTTTCAGAGTTATACGAGCAATTATTTTTATATGCTCTCTCTCAATGTGTTTATTTTATTTATTTACATTTACATTTGCTGGCGAGCTTAAGCCATAAACGCATATCAATTGAAGACGCCGAGGTTTTTGGCATCTCCAATCCGAGTGCATTTTATTTAGGCAATTATCGGATGGCTGCCGAACTCCATTTAATTGGGTTGGCTGGTCAAGTTACTTAATTATGGTGAGTCCGGCATTCTATTGACGTGTCACACGAGGCGTATGCTTAATTTCGACAGTAGATGTACTCGCTTGTCTCTCCTTGAGCTCGCTTGGTATCAGATTCGAAGTGTTGCCCTTTCCTGGCAATTAGGTACACACGAACCTCACGAAGCAACCCCCAAACCGCAAGGACCTCATAAACCACCCGTTGTGGGACCACCAGTTGTGAGTGCCCCAAAAAGCAGCTCGGGCTAAGCTGGTTCTCAACTCAGCCAACCGCAAGATGTGGGCTTGTGGACTTGTGGACTTGTCCACTTGACCGGCGTGCAATAAAGTTGTAAATGCTTAAAATAGAGTCGAACCCGAGGCTGCCTCCCCCCGAATAAATTGGCAGCCTCAAGCTAATAATAAAGTGTGGGCTAGTAGTACGTGTAGGCTTCGAGGGAGGGGCGGGGGGCCGTGACAAAAGGAATGTAATTTCAGCTTAATATATTGAAAGTCAGCAGGTGATGATTTTGGGCTTGTGCGTGATTGTGGAACAGTGCGAAGGGTTCAGCTTCTTGACAACACCTTTAAGTGTGGAATGTGTGTGATTATACGAATTGTGGGCAGATAATAGTCAGGCATTAGGCTTATAGAATTGGCTTAATTGAAATATGAGGAAATGTGAGACAGCTGACAGCAAGAAATCACTATCTAATTAAAGTCAGTTTCAGAGTTTGTTCAAGTCTACTACCTCCAAAAGGGGAAGACCAACTTTAGTTGATTGAAAGAACTACAATTACTATAAATATATATTTCAATTTATTTATATATCGAGATCGAGTTGTATGTTGATCGAAAAATCGTTTAAACAAACGTAAAAAATAAATATTCTTAAAAAAAGTCAAATTCGACACCTCTTTAAAATAATATTAATTTATTAATTAATTTGTATATCTGAAACTGCGATGCGAATTAATTTTGTAGTAGTTTTAATTTTTGGTAGTGTTAAGGAATAATTCAAACCACAGAAGATGCAGATATGAGGTTCAACTTTCAAAAACATCTTCCTATTTTATATATACTATAATACAATTTAATTTATTTATAATTTCTTTCTTTTGTTCAAGAGATGGAAACGCAATTAATTTACTGTTGTGTTAACTGTTTTTGCGCTTATTTTTAAAACTTATCTCCTTTTATAACATACAAAATTTAATATGTTTGGATTTTATAAATCACAAAATTATATAAAATTTAATTACTTTTAGTTCGCTTTCTAAAGTTAAGAATAATCAAATATTTGACAACTGCAAGTTGGATTCTCAAGTTTAATTTAAATTTTTGGCAACTAAATCGGTTTAGGGTAAAGTAAATAGATAATTCGAATGCAGCCATATAACAATGTAAATAAAAATAAATTATATAAACAACACCTTTATATTGGTTGCTGCAAACTAAACACTGTCCCATTAATAAATATGAATAACGAAAGAAATATTGTGAAATTGTGAAAATATTGTGTCCTTGTGTAGCATCAGACTCCAAGCTGATTTTCCAAGTGAATGGAATCTCGCTCGCATTGTATCCGTATTTATGTATTTAAAGTGCAGTATACAGCTGCCAGAAGCGGCAGCACGACAGCATATGGCCGCCTTGGCGTTGTCCCGGCGACAGTGTCGAGGATGTCCTCAGACGGCGACAAACGGGAGATGCCTACGTGCCAAGGCTTAGACACACGTCGTATGAATCGAGGGAGTGTGTGTGTGTGTGTATTTCATTGTATGTGTGTGACGCCCCAAAAGTGCCCTCATGCTTATTGAGTGCCAATTTTTATGTCGTTAATGCGAGAATACTTTAAGTAAGTGGGTCTGGGTCTGTGTGCTGTAGATTAGGCTGCTTTCCACTAGGCTTGTTGTTTTCTTCTGCATGCCACAATTTACGATTAGCAATCCACGCCTCCTACCTCCTCCCCATTGTTAAATTGCCCTGCTTTGCACGTTGAGGTTTTTTGTATTTACATTTCTGTCGTGGGTCTCAAATCGTTTTATTTATTTGCCACAATCAACACCGCCCCCATGCCGGCTCGAACCTCACCAGCATTCACACATATGTTTTATATATGCCTCTGTCATTATTATTATTGTGCCCACTGTGTGGGTGGGTGTTTCTGAGTGTGTGTGAGTATATTTATTTTTATAACTGTTTTTGTTATTGTACTTTCATTATGGCTTCCACTCATTGTTAATGTTATTGCGGTTTTTAAGTGTCAGGCCCCTTGGGGCGTTTCTTGAATTAATATTAATGGCCGTTTAAATAAGAAATGAATAACTAAACGTAATACAAGTATTTTGTTTAATGGCAACCTTTACACCTTTAGGCGTATGGAAGTAGGAAAACCGCAATTCTCAGTTGTTGTCGTCTTTTTGTGGATTCGGCCTGTTTTTTATTTGACCCAAAAGTTTGCTACAAAGACCAAGAGCAGAAATTAAAACAAAGCCGAATCAGGGTAAAAGTCAACCTTAAATTGTGTTACCTTGGGAATCCCTTAAATTACCTTTTGTTCAACTTAAAAATAAGTCCGCGAAGCCATTGGGGCTTCCAAGAAATATGTGCCTAAATAACAACGGCCAAAGCTACATCAAAAATGTATTTTATTGTTTAAAGGTTATCGAATTACCTTTGCAAAATAAAGATATTTCACATTAAATTTCGATTTTACAAATTTGGTCAGTCTTAGGAAATATCCTAGGATTAAATTGTAGCCAATTAATTGCATTTGCATGTTCGATAATATTAATTTGTATTCGATTGTTAAAGCCGTAAATTCTACTGAAATTATGTAAATGATCAACGAAATTCAAAACCACGAAACCACGAAAAATAAGCAACCAGTCACAAGCTGGGACAGTTAATAAAGCCAAGGATAAACACTCGAGTTGGCCCGATGACAGCTTGACGCAGCAGCTGAAGCATCCAGCTGCCACGCCCGCTTCAACCGCGAAAAGGCAAAAAGCGGGTTTATTTTGTTTTTTAATAAGTAAAAAAAGAAACAAATATGAGCAAAAGTGAGCACTTGAAGGCATTTCGGTTGCGAAGCGAAAAACTGACGGGCTGTCCTCGACGTTGTCAACGCAGTTGTTGCTGTTGTTCCAAGTGATGATGATGATGATAATGATGATGTTGATGATGAAGGTTGAATCTAATGATGTTGTTGTTACTGGTGATGTGTCAAAGGAATCGCAGCACAAGTGCTAGCAGATCAACGCCTGTAACATTCTGAAAAGTTAATTTAATCTATGCGACTGTCACAGCCATAAAGTAAATCAAATATACGCGAGATTTAAGCTGATTGAGTCAGAGACCGGATATCGACTCGGAAAAGCAAACACTGCTTAAAAGCCGCACAATTTGCTTGAGCCCACACCTTGTTCGTTGGCCGCCGGCAAACCAATTAATCTACCTCATACTTATCGGCCAGGAAAAAAATCGGACTAGCCATAAAGTAGAGCAACCAGGCCCAAATCTAACTTACGACGCTCCCTTTTCCGGTTTCGAATTTGAGGTCGGTTTTACGTTTAAAGTTAATGCCTTAAAGTTGTCCATAAAAAGGACAGCAATAAATTTTTGTTATAAAATGCGCCCAAAAGTAGGCAGCGTTTTATGCACTTGACACAATAATAAATACTTTCCAGCTTAACGCACACAAATTTACATTTATTGCAACATTCGATTTAAAACTTTGAACATAGAAATATATATTCAAACACAGCTGAATATTAAATTGTTTGGCTTATATACAAAAGGGACTGCAAGTGAGGAACAATGTTTTTATTTTTGTGTTTTTGCAATTGGTCTGCTTTGGTATTTAAGTGCAAGTCTTAGCCATAAATCTTATTGTAAATAATTTAATTAAATTTTGTTAGCTTAAAGCCGTGCAACGGCTGCAATACTTTAGTATGACAACGACTAGACATGAAAAACACATTAAATTCATTTTTATATACACACTTAGGAACTAAAAGTCGTCAAATTTATATTAACTCAATGTTCTTGAATTTATATTCTTCGCTCAATTCGCCCAGCGATTTGGGCAAGTCTTTAACAGCAAAACCTTTTGTGTAGTTATTTTTAAATTGATTAGTTTTATTTGAAATTAAAATAAGTTGCTTTTAAATTTCTTTACTCAAAAGTTTTGACAAGGTTGCAACTTGTTTCAAAATATTTTTGGTGAATTTGAGTTCCGAGCGCATTTCAGAACGTTTTCAATTATGTAAAACTTAGCTTTATCCTGCTGCCTGCCTTGTCCTGTAAACTCCGATGAGGCTCAGTTTAATGATGACTCCTGCAACTTGTGTGCCAGCTGTGATGTCCTGGACGGACCAAACTCGCCGAGCGGCGTAAATATATAGCCCGAGGCATCATTATGCGATGGGGCTGTGATGGGCGCTCCGTTTAGGCCACCGTTGGGCAGCGTGGTAATTGTTGTCTCCTGTAGTCGACAGCTACGCGGTTTCGGTTTGTTTTTGGTTAACAGTCTGTGCTTAAATGTCTGTCCCATTGGTCCACCTACCTGCGCACTGTGCTTTGGTAGCAGGAGTGTCTCGACTGATAACGCTTGGAGGCGGTGCTGGTCAGGGAGGTGTCCCGATGCATGCAGAATGTGTCGTTGTTCTGGTTCCGCTTCTTGCGACGTCCACTGATGCCCCGACAGAACAGATATCTGAACGGGAAAGGGAACGGCAACGGGAACGGAATTGGGATTCGGACATTGATTGCAGTTGTTTTTCATGTTGTCGCCACACGCAAAAGGATTTGCAATTAGAGTCAAGCAGAAAAAATATTTTATAAAATTTAATTAAACAATTTCTATGTGCATCAGTGCCTGAAAATTCCATGATTTCTGATTGCACTAACTTCTGCAGAAAATTGTATTTATCTGCGTGATTACATCTGCATAATTGTTTATTATTTTTTGTATTTTTTTGTTGTTTTTGCAACATTGCCAATTGCGGCATTTACGTGCTATCTGGGACTAAATCAAGTTTAAAGTTATATTTTCTATTAGATAAATGTTTAAATTCAATCGTAGAAACTCATGTTTTTATGAACTTCAAAGTGTGTTTAATTGCAATCAGAAATCAACTCTACTTCAAGGCACAATCCCAACTAATATAAAAGTTATTTATGTCTGATTGAAATGAATACAGAATTTAAGAAGCAAAATCAAAATTTCAAGTGTCTTCTTGTGATGTTTGTTTGCTGTTTGTTTTTTTTATACCCTGAACCCATTGAATGTGGTTTTGGGAAGCATCTCTAACCCCGTATATCCTTTACAGGGTATGTCTCTTGATCAGGGCGACAAGCTGAGTTGATTTAAAAATGTCCGACTGTCCGGCTGTCTGTACTTTTATATAACGCCCGTAAAATTTCGACAATTCGATTTCGAGACTTGGATTTAAATTCATTCAAACGTTTGTAACTACAAATCGCAGGGTTCAGGGTATCTCCTAGTCGGGTTCTCCCGACTAGAACAGAACAGATAATGTGTTTGTTTTTGGTTGGTTGTAAGTAAAAAGTACAAATTGCAGTTTGCTTACGCTTACAGTAAGAGCTATTACATTGTTATCGGTAATCGGTTATCGATTATCATTATCATGCTGTTATTCTGCTGCATTGATGTGAATGAACAAATACCTATTGAAATGCTTGCGAAACGCCCCGCTCACAAAGTAAAGGGCCACCGGATTGGCGCAGCTGTTGGCAAAGGACATGCAAAAGCCGAGGATGCGCAGCACATGCCAAAACATGTTATAATCCTGTTGTGCAGTGGGCCTGTAAACGGAAAGAAGAAGATATACACTCGGAGAAAACAAGAAAAGTTTTTTAATTGAATCAAACATTATCCAAATCCGGATCTCAACTGAGGAACTACATTTTGTCCTTCCAAGCAACTTTAAGTTTATGATTTATACACTGTTTTAAAATATACAAAATCTAAGCTTAAAACGTCGTTTTTCTCTGAGTGTATATTTTTAAACCTAATGGAGTTATAAGCAGGCGACAAGTTCGAAATTGATTGCACGGGGCAAAGAGTCAGCACGAATAGCGTCCGCATTACTCATACGCAGTGTAAGCCACAGTTTGCCAGCTGACAAAGTGGACGTCGATAGATGGGACTGCAGTTCTCATATTCAGAAATCCCTTGGCGTCCTCCTCACACATGTTCGTTGCCTGTCGCTGGATAAAAGCCATCACTTACCAGTAGTAGAACCAGAGAAAGAATACGTGATAAGGCAGAAAACAAATTCCAAAGATGACTACGAATGCCAGCACAGTTACGGCAACTTTGCGACGCGCTCGAACCTGCAACAACAACAACAACAACAATGCCATAGACAATAAATCTGTTAGATACAAATTGCAATTGTGGTGCAAAATTGCGTGAAACCGATGCTCTTGTGTATAAAATTTCATTTATTTATTCGATTCGTGAGTGCAAATTTCCATGAATACCTAATGATGCCCATATTGAAGGGGAGATGCATAAATAAAAAAAAAATAAAAATCAATTTAAAGCTAGAATAAATTTAATTTAATTTATACTGTCTCAAGCGATTGAAAAATCATAAAAGTGAATTTAAAAGAGTTTTTATGCATAAATGATGTACAAGTAAATCGAAAAAATTTAATTGACTGATAGAAATATGTATGTAAAGATTCATATGTACCTTAAAGATGAGATTGTATTTTATGAATTTTTCTTTCTACAAAATGGGGTATATAAGCATTACAAAATATCTACGTAATTGGCACTTTATTGAATATTATTTAAAGCATATTAATTGTCTTGGGCTTTTTAAAAATCTTAAAATAATTATTATAAATTTTAAAAATAACATTAATTTATTTTAAGATTTTTTAAAAAGCTTTAGAAAATTGTTATGCTTTTAATAAATTTTATTAGGCATCAATAATTTACTTTTATACGTTTATTATTTATTTATTTAGTTTGATTGTATCTATAACATTCAGAAATAACTATCAATCACCAGTAAAGTTGATTCGATTGTAATATTTAAAACTGTTGATATAACATTTATTTCACTCACCTGCCTGACAGCGCCCTGCATCTCACCTGGCACATTGGCCGAGTACATCAGGTGCAGCGCAATCATGACATAGAAAGCCGCTATTATTACCAATGGTATTGCGTAGTAGACCAAGAAGTGCAGCATAACCATCAGCTTGGCATAGTTATAGCCCCACGCATCCGGGTACGGATAGCAGATGACAATTGACTTCTCCTGATTGATGCCAAGTGGCTGAAACGGAGATACACATTAAATATCCACAATAAGTGACCACAATTAGAAAGTTACCTTCAAATTGCTACCAATTAGCGCTGGCAAACCGCAGAGAATGGCCAGGAGCCAAATGGAGACAGCTATGGCCAGGGTCATGCGAGTGGCACGACGTCCTCCGCCTTTGGAAAGAAAACCTTCATTTTAAATTTAAAGAAATTTATTTTATTGTAGATTTCTTACCATGTGCATGGAACTTGCGCAGCGGATCGACAATGGCGAAGTAGCGATCACTGGAGAGAGCCGTCAGCGTGAAGACCGAAACCCCAATGGAAACATCTTTCATGAACTCGGAGACGCTGCACAGAAAACTGCCCCAGGGCCAATACTCGACGGCGTAGACAGTTGAAACCAGCGGCACAGTTGTTAATATCACCAGCAAATCAGCCAGCGCCAAGGATAATATATACCTGAACAGGACATTTAAAAACGAGACAGGGAAAAAGCTTATGTAAATAACGAATCGGGCTATAATTCACATTAGCTTAGAGAAAACAGTTGAGAAAACTGCGAAAAGCCAACACGTCAGGGATTCATAAGATAAACAGGCTGACCCCACAGATGAGGCGGGTTTTTTTCCTTCAAGGATCCCCTGCACGTGTTACGCTTTGCTGATTTATGTAGCTCAACTTTGGGGGATTTTGCGAGCCGTTGTCATTGCTAATGTAAAACAATTTTCTTGGCTGGCGCTGATAAAATTGATTTATATGACACTTTATTAAGCACGAACAAAAAATGTATGTATAAAGTGCTTTTGACTTTCGCATGCGATGCACAATTCTTCTAGGACAACATTTAAGTTACTTTCGTAGTTTATTCTATTACCTCCTTGAATTTCGCTAACAGTAAAGATTTGAATTAAATAATTTTCAAAGCATTTCAAATAAATTACGGTAACTATACAAAAACATTGTAAATTTAGTGTCACATAAATTATTATTATTAAATGTTATAAATTGTACCCTTAAAAGATTTACAGTGGAGGGTAACCGACTTCGCCATTATCTTTTACAGTGTAACAGCTTAAAACTGTTTAAAACGGTCTTAACAATTATTGTTATTTTGTGAAAACTGTCTACCAAATATGATAACTCAATCTTCAAAGTGTGGCAAATGGGAATTTCGCGGTTTAACTCAAGAAAAAAAGAAACTTCTTTATTTTCCAAGCCCCCAAAAAATCAAAAAAAAATTATTTTTTTTGTTATCTTTAGAGGAGTTTGTCAGTAATCTGTCTTTAATATACGAGTATACATTCAAAATTCATCAGTGTTCTGTGTTTAATACACGAGTATATATTCAAATTATCAGGTCTCCAGACAGAACGACATTAAGACGGAGGCTGCACAAACACAACATACTCTTATTACTTTCTTCACGAGTAATTATTGAAAATATTGCTCAGTCAAAAGACAAGATATGAAACTATATTTTTCTTTAATTTAAAGGTTGAAAAATGATTGATTGATTTAAAAAAATAAAGAATTTAGAGGTATTCGAAAATTCAACAATTACATTTCAAATGGGAACAGAAAGTATTGTTCACTGTTTACTAATTTACATTAACATTTATTTAAACAGTAATCATTTAATTTCATGTACTTCCTTATCAACATTATTATTATTTTTATTTAATAATAATATTCGACATTCCATTTGTGGTTGTAACATATTTGATTGAAGCCCCTTACTAAAGTGTATTGCATTTTATAATGATCATTAATTTGGATAACTTTGTACAGAGCCCGGATATTTAATTGGATGTTGCAAAGCACATTTGAGTCATCAGCGCCAGCTGGAAATGAATTGCATCTGTAATTCAGACCGTGATCTGCAATAAGCAGCACTTTTATGCAACGTTCGTGTCTCGAAATAAATAAGCTGAACGTGGCACGTTGTTTGTTTGTGCAACTACAAATTACGTTGCTTGGGCACCGACTGATAAGCATCTGCCATCTGTTCCGGAGTGGAGCAGTCAGTGGCAACGTGAACTTGCTCCTTGTTGCCGTATTCACGACTTTTGACCGAGATTTTGGTATCCGGCCATGAAATGCAATTTCAGCTTAATGTGATCAGCTGACATTTCCGGTTGCTGCTCTTTGCTGCCAACACACACACACACACACATACAAGTTTCATACAAGTTTTATGTGTCAAACGTGAGCCAAGTACCCTTTTAGTTGGCCAAGGGCGATTCTTGGCCTTTACTTTTTTTGGCAACCCTTTCGTTAATTCATTTTGCACGCTCCACAAAAGCTCAACGAGCTACGAATTAAAACTTAAGTGCAGCTACTCAATTAAACACTTAACTGTAACCACTTAATTAATTACTTGGTTATTCACTTAACATTTAATTTAAGAACTTTAATTTTATTTTTTTTAAGAAGAGAAAATACACAATTCACAATTATACGCTCTGGTTGACGTTAAGTTAAATATTTTAATTGGCCGCTTTTGGGCTGTTGACAAGATGTTGTTAACGAACCTCGAAGGCAGTGGCCATGTTGGCTTTAACCACCAGCCATGAAATTGTGGCCGCAACCAGATAACTGTGAAATAATGACCGAAACTGCACACAGAACAATTTAATGCAGTTAACAGAAGGGAATGTATTAAAGACAAATTGAATTTAACAAAAGGGGTCTCAATTTTAAAGGTTTTCTGCACGTTGCACAATACTCGTTATCAGTAACAGCTTAGACCCATCTAAATTACTGTTGATGTAATTTGTCCAATTGAGGAAAGTATAGATATTATTGTTTATTAACCACACCAACAAAAATGTTAACATTCGAAGACGAACAGACTTCTTGGTCAACATATTCTTTTAACTGTTTTTTTAAACCAAACCCAAAACGTGTAAGGAGCCCATAAATGTATTCGTAGTTTATTTAAACATAGAATTTACGAGTACCCTTTTAGTTTCTGCATTTCGGAAAGAAAGAAAAGCGTGGCACGTGGCTGGCACTTAAAATATGTCGTATTTTCATGAATTTTTCATCAAATATGTTATACGCAATTTAAGTACTTGATGCTCCCTTTTACTGTCACAAAAGCAATAAACTCGGGACAAGTCGATACTTAAAAGTGAGCTCGTTAAGTAAATATTGAGTTTGATTTAAGCCACAAGTTTCGCATCAAATATTTTCTTAAAGCGCACAAAAGTAGGCAACAATGTTGATGGCAAAAGTAAATCGGTATTTTGTGCCACGTAAACAGGTCTCTAGGACACGGTTCAGGACATTTAACACTACGCATAATTAAGCAGCCATGGCAGTAACAATAACTCGACGAATTACATTCAATTTATGCCAACAACAAAATCACACACATCTACACACACGCACGCAGATTGGCTAATTAGTTAGCTCAATAGGCCACAATTTATTTGGGAACATTTCTATTTAGCACCATCAGCAGCAACAGCAGTTAATATGCAAATGTTGTGGCCAAGTCTGTTCGGCTTTTAGAGGCTGCAAGTAATTTAAAGCCCCTGTGTGCGCCACGCCCACATCGCCTCTCGCTTAATTATGTCAAATTTGTCTTTTGCGCCACTGCACGCATAACTTGGCAAATAGTTTACGCGCACATTCCGTGCATAATTAAATTCAATTTAGCTTTGACGTAAATAAAATAGCCATTTTTCAGGCTACCAATAAGAAGATGAGTTTTCCCAACAAAATAATACCCTGCAATCAGAGTATTCTCAGTTGATTTTGGGTTTGTGAGAAGCGTTTTAGAAATATTAGAATAAAGATAGCTTAAGCGAAAAGTGCAATAACTTACGAAATTCGATTGAGTTTTGGCAAAGTTACGACTGGGGAAAGTTGAGGCCTATCCCTATATGGGTATACCAGGGCATATATTCGAACATTTTTTACATGAATTTGGACCAAAAATTTTATTTTTAAACTGAAATGTAGAATTCATCTAGACACTGAACCATGAACAAAAAGACCACCCTTATGAAAATCGGTTGAGTTTTGCCAAAGTTACGACTGGGGAAAGTTGAGAATTATCCTTATATGGGTACACTAGGGCATATATTCGAACATTTTTTACATGAATTTGGACCAAAAATTTTATTTTTAAACTGAAATGTAGAATTCATCTAGACACCGAACCATGAAAAAAAAAGACCAGCCTTATAAAAATCGGTTGAGTTTTGCCAAAGTTACGACTGGAGAAAGTTGAGAATTATCCTTATATAGGTACACTAGGGAATATATTCGAAAATTTTTTACATGAATTTGGACCAAAAATTTTATTTTTAAACTGAAATGTAGAATTCATCTAGACACTGAACCAT
>SCDY01001539.1:0-32051 GCA_004143825.1 Drosophila micromelanica
TTTCTTTCGTTCATTTGTTTTTTTTTTTTTTTTTTTTTTTTTTTTGTTTTTTCTCTTAACAATATAATAAAGTTCGCTGAGGTCGCAGTCATAAAACGCGCCAATGAGGCGACCCAACGCATTCAACCCTTGAACTCGCACACCCCTCGACCCTTTTCTGGCTCTGGCCGTTTAAGCCCTTTGCCAGCTTCTTTGCCACTGGCATGCTGAGGGCCAATAAAATCAAATTAAAAGGCGCCAAAGTGTCACGATTATGAGACTTTAAGTGAAATCAATTAAAAAAGCAAAAACAACAAACACACAAACAAAAAAAACAACGAACAACAACAAACAGCAAAAATGAGACGACAAAAGCCAAAGCCAAGGCTATGGCCAAATGGCAGCCAAGTTACCCGCCCAGTCGAGCTGTCGAGGAGCCTTGGAGAGCAGCCCTGGCCCCCAACACCTGGCCCGAGCATGTGTCAAACTGTCGACCCCGTCGCCGACGCCTCTGGGCGCCATTTGGGTGCGCCGTGCAAATTACACGGCTAACAAATGGTCCGCTACCTTGTCGCTCGGACAGCGGTTCACGTGGCAACAGAGCCAGAGAAAGCCGCACACTGCATACACTGCATTTACTTATTTTATATTATATTATTTATATTATTATTGTTTGTTGAGCAAACATTCGAGTAGATGTGCTTTAATCTCTTCTTTAATTTCTATTTTTGTTATTAGTTTTTGTTTTATTATTTAGTAATAGCTATCAAATTATATTCATACTTTACTCAAAAGGAAAAAATAAAATGTTTGCTATTATTAAATATTTTTATTTAAGGTATCTTTTATTTATATATTTGTTATTAGTTTATGTTTCATTATTTAGTAGTAGTTATCATGTTCTATTCATATTTTACCTAAAAAGAAATTTTACAATTATTGGTATTATTAATTCTTTTAACAAGTATCAATCAATTTCTAATACACATTTTGTCTGTTTCCTTTTCTCTCAATTTAACACTCTTTATCTAACTCGTTTTCGATACTCACTGAAAGTTAATATGGCCTATGACTTTTACTTTATTCTATGCTCGACATATTCATTCCACTCAATTTGCATTATAATTAATCCAGTTGCCGTAGTTACTTATTTTTTAAAATTTAACTCATAATGCATATAATCTACTTATGCTTTTTGTCCTTAAAAGTTTTATATTCCTTATTAGTTTACATTTATAATTGTATTTACTGCACTCGTTCTACATTCAAATCTACTCATACTTCTCTCTCTCTACTATGCATACCCCCTACTCACTATTCATCATAATCATACTTCACTGTACCCTACTTGAAGTATTAAATTTAATCATACCCTACACATAGAGCTCAATCTTCTTTATGTAAATTGTATTTAACGTTATAATAAGACTTACTTTAAGCGCATTTAAATTCGTGAGTATGCAACAAAGTTTGTATTTTTCCATCTCTGCTGATCCTTTTTTGATATACTTACATACGCATACCCCTCCCTCCCTTCTATCCTTGGCCAGGACACAGTTTTTAACAAATCGTTTGTCAATTGCAAGCGACTCCCGGTTGCAGGTGTCCGGCGCGGCACTTGAAATACGGCGAAAACGGGCAGTAAGTGGGAGTGGGAGTGGCAGAGGCGTCGCCGCGAGGCGTTTGGGTAATTAAATTATGGCGCCTGTTGCCGCAAGATGGCGCTGCACGCTGACCCAGTTGAGTCAAGTAATTTTTTATCGCAAATAATTAAGCTAAAGCGCGCATTTTTCGGCACAATGCAAAAGCGAGCAGTGAAAATGAAAAATGAAAAATCATATCAAAGTTGAGCTGTCAGAGCTGTTGTGTGTGTGTGCGTGTGTGTGTGTTTTTGGTGAGTGTAAGGCAGGCAAACGGCAACAGGAAGTCAACGGCGTGCTTTTAGCTTTGTGTTTTCCTTCATTTTGTTTTGGCTTCATTTTCGTACGTTCCTCGCTTTTTTTCTCGTTCATACAAAGAAATATTAAATTAAGAAAAGATTTTTCATGCTGCTTGTTTTTTAATAACTCGCAACAACAATGGAAAATGCTGCCAGCTCCGGGGCCTGCTCGGGGTGTGCGTGTGTGCCTGTGTGTGCGTGTGTGTGTCTCGGTTCAGGACTGCGGGGACTGCCAATGGGAAGTGGAGCGGTGAAATTAATAAAACTTTAAATTGCTGCTAAAGGCAGCGGCAACTGCAGCAGCAGCAGCAGCAAAAACTGAGGCGTACGCGGTACGACATTGGCCATGGGCACAGCAGACAGGAACTCAACGACTGGCCCTGTCCAACAGAAAAGGAGAGCGAGCGGGGGGGAGAGGTGAAGCACTCTCTGACTCGAACTCAAACTGTGGAATGTTTAATGGTCGCATTTCGTTTCATTAAAAATGTATGCTTCCTTAAAAGCTTTTGTTGTTGCTGCTCCAATTGTTGTTGCTGTTGTTGTTGTTGTTGTTGTTGTTGTTGTTGTTGTTGCTGTTGTTGTTGTTGTTGTCAACACTGGGCGACTTTTTGGTTCGAAATTTAAGTTAAGATTTCTCTTATGAGCGTTGAGCTGGTAAAAGTTAACCTGGCGATTGCAGAGAATACCATATCACACACACACTCACACACACACACACACATACACACTATATATTAAATATGGTTTATGTATCGATCGGGTCAGTTTTATGCTTGTGGTGGCATTATCCTATCGGGCTGGGCCATTATTTCATTTGGGGGCGCGTCGTCGAATTTATTGTGCGGATGCTCGTGTCGGCTATTAATCTATTTTTATTTATTTCTACTTATGCGTAGGGCCAGTCTCAAACGCTCCTCCCACCACCCCTCCCCGATCCGCCCGATCCGCCCAACCACCCACCTACGTCACCAATGCCAAGATAAACTCGTGCTCGAAATTATAAGCAATTGAAATAAATCAAAGTCCAAAATAGTAAAAACGTCACGAAAAGCGCAAAAAAAAACAAGAAAAAAAGTATAAAACTAGGAAAAAGCTGTCTGTCGCGTGCCGAGAATAAAATACCCTAGCTCCAAATCAGGCATATGATGAATATGAGGTTTAAATTTCGATCAAAAAATGAAATAAAGAAATAACAATAAATAGTTTTTTGACAATTATTTAGCAATTTAAAGAGTTTTATGGTAAGTAATAATAATTTTAATTATTTGCAAACTTTAGTACTTCATGATGTTTAAATTTTAATTAAATAAAAAGTGAAATAAAGAAACATAAAATAAAATAATTTCTTGGCAATTCTTTAGCAATTTAAGCAGTTTTATTGCAACTAATAATTATTGCAATTGATAGGTAAAATATCTCAATCGACTTGAAAGCTTTTCTACAGCATTTTCAATAGAATTTCCGCAGCTGAGAATCGCGTAGAGAGGCGCTCTGTTGGGTCACTTGTCTGGCTTAACGATACGCTTAAGCTGCTGCCTCCAGCCCCATTTTCTTTTTTTTTTTTTTGTTTTTATTGGCATTGTCTCGGAGCTGTTCTCTGTTTGTTTTGAAGTGCAGGCTCTGGCAGCATGCACCATTTATATTGCCCCCAGTCCACGTTTATTGCAGCAATAATTCATTTAATTTTCCTTGATTTACTTTGTCAATGCTGAAGTTGCTGCGGCAGCAGCCACAAGCTGAAGCAGCGGAATGCGAGTGTGAATGTGAGTGTCAATGTGAATGTGAGGCAAATGCTTGTTAGCTGCGATTCGTGCGTTTTCCTCACTCTCACTGAACAACGCGAGCGCAGCCAAAAACTAAACTGGTCAAGAGGCAAAGGTCCTTGGGCACACTCCACCCGCATCTCTCTCTGTGTGTGTGTGTGTGTGTGTGTGTGTGTTGCTGCTGCTGTAATTTATGCCACGTTTGCCACTTTTGTCATTTCGCTTGCTGTTTTTTTTTCTTCTCTTCTCTGCTTTTTTACACACACAACTGTGTGTGTTTGTGAGCAATGTGAGTTGGGGACTGGGGAGTTGGCAATTGGCACCGTGGAGAGGGGAGCGGGGAGCGGGGAAGGGGGGGATAACACACACATACGCATTTATTTGTATCGTTTGGCAGTTTGTTTGTCTGCTTTGTTTTATTGACACTTTTGATCTTTTTCAATGCATGCTCGATTCATTTATTATGTGCGCCAGGACATGCCCTGGCGCCAGGCGCCTGCTGGCGTCAGGGCACATCCTTGCCAAATTTGCTGCCGTTATGTACACACTGATTGATACATGGCCGCGCCACGCCCACCTTGGCCGGGCGCCCCCAGCGCCACAGCGGATGTAATTTGTTGACAAATGAGCTACAATAATGTCACATTATCAGTTCATCACAATAAAATTATACGCCTCGAAGCCGAAGCCGAAGCCGTAGCTAAAACTGAGATTCTGTGCTGCAATTGCTGATTGCCCCCCCCTGGCTGGCTGGCCACTTAATTGGCTGACCAGTTGATGGCAGTGCTTTTCGGTTTACCTAGCACAAACGCGTTCGGCCTCCGGCTACAGTTTTCGCATCAGGCAGCATCTTGGCCAAATGAAAAGCTGTTAATCAAGAGCCTCAAACGTTTCGGCTTGTCATGAAGTGCGCATTAATTTGGCCAATGTAATGCATTAGCAATAGGCATTTGCTGTTTCGCATTTCGCATTTCGCATTTCAGATTTCGCATCAAGCATCGGGCATCAGCTGGCTGTGAATGACCAGCAGGAAATGCCTCGGCGTCAAACGCAAATGATATGCCAAAAGATTTGGCAGCTTGTCAGAACTTGCTGTCCGCCTTCCACTTTTTCTATCACGGAATGGGGGGGGGGGGGGGGGGGGGGGGGGGGCCGCAAGCCGTTTGACAAATGCGCCGCCTTTGACAGCTGCAGCATTTGGCTTCGGAAGCAGCTGACAAGCCTTGAATGACAGACAGACTGAACGATGGCACGAATGATGCCATGAATTAATGAATGACGGACCGAACGAACGAACGAACGAACGCAAGCCTCTGTCACTCTCTGATAAATGCCAACTTAAGTCGCCCAACAAACGAGGCCGGACCCGATAATTGCTCGCAAGCAGCGCTGACAGCCGCTTCAGCGGGCGCTCCAATTGGCATCCTAGTCCCAGATCCATCTGAAATCCATCTGAAGCGCCAACTGTTCTTGTTTTTTTTTGCTTGCCACGCCTTCTAATACCTTAACTTGGCAGCAGGAGCTTCTAAGCTTGACCAGATGCCTAGTGACAGCTTGACAGATCCTTCCTTCAACTCTATAAATAATATATTTTCAAATTATATTATCCTATGCTGTCCATCCACAGTATCAAATTTAAATAATTTTATTTTTTGTTATTTTTCATGTCTTGTTATTCCTAATCTCAACCTCTCTGACGCTTTTACAGTTTCAAGTCAATTTTGATGAATATTGTATTACGATTAACATTTTGTCATCATTCCGTAGGCTGGCTTACACTCAAAGAAAATTATTTAAAAAAAAATTTAAATGGAAATAGTAGAAAATGTTGCTGTAAATTTGAGAGTAAATTTTGTGTCAACAAAATTTAAAACTTGTTATAATTATTTTTTCTGGTTACGGTAAGAGTATTAGGAATGTGATTTGTTAGTTTCAATTTTCAGCGTTTTTTACTTTCTTATAAATTGGTTTTCAATTGAAAAGCTCCGCTCGGCGCTGGCTGACCAACCATGTGCATATACCTCAATGGATATGTGAGCTCCCCCTGCCCCGCCCACTTTATTCGCTTCTTGGTAAGAAATTTGCTATTGACCATCATTCATCATTAAATTGTTTCGCTAACTGTTTTCAAGAATATTCTCGTTTTTTTTTCGTTTTTTTCTTTTAATTTTTTTATTTTCTTTTCGTTCTTTTTTTTTTTTTGTTGCGCGTGCTGACAAGCCGCTTCCTGTCGCCAACTCCCGCTTCCAACTCCCGCTTTCAACTCCCGCTCCCAGTTTGCAGTTCCCAGCTGCTTCCCAGGCGCCCGCATCTCTTCACCCCTTGGCATAACAAAGGGCAGCTTCGCTTTTTTGCTACGCTGCCAAAATTTGATGAATTTCTTTTTTATTCATTTTGCGCCTCCTCCACCTCAAAACTTTGCCTTTCCATGGCTACTTTTTCTCTTTTTGCATCTTTATATTTATTTTCCTTTTTTGTATATTTTGACGGTTGCTTTTTTTTCGGTTGCTTGTAGCTTTGGCCCGCTTGTTGTGTCTTACAGAATTTTTCTAATCAGTCAGCGGCCACGTCCGTCCGTCCGTCCGTCCGGCCGTCCGTTCCGTTTTTCGTCGTTCTGTGGGCGCCATTTCAATGCGGGTCGCTGATTACGCCCCAAATGGAGTGGGCCGGGTGGCAGCGCATAAACACGATTAAGCACGCTGCCCTCGAATTTTAATAAATGCGCAGCAATCTATTATATCGAAAGTTCGATTCCGAGTCTAGTTCGATTTCGTGTTTGAAGCGAAACCGAATTTACTTTAGAATTTTAGCTTTTGCCTTGAAACAACTAAAAGAAGAACACAACATTGCGACAATTTTCGTTGCCATGAATATATATCTTTTGAATGGACCAGAAATATGCCAATTCAGATATGTTTTATGCCCAGCTCTATCTGTCAGCGGCAATTGAAGTTTAAATACATTTGCATGCTCTGAATACAACTCACACCACTGAACCACCGAACCACCCACCCACCAGCCACCCACCACCCACTCCACACAACCACACGAACAAGTATCCGTTTGATGTGCCACAAATGGCGGCAAATGTTTCAAATTAAAGTTAAAGCCCAAAGTTTAAATGCAAAATGCTGACAAATGCGTTTCGATATCGTTCGCCTGGGCGCCCGTTGGGCATGCCATGTGTGCGAGGGGGGGGGGGGGGGGGGGGGCTGTTAAGGGGGCGCTGCTGCTGGACCGAGAGACATGGCACCGGGTCATGCTTCAATGTTGGAAATTAAATTAAATTTCTTTATTGGCATTTCGCAGCCTATGCATGCGGGCATATTAACTATATGACCAACCAACTGCACAATTACAGGGTATTCTGCCAATGTACTTTAAGTACTTTGCACAAGTGTGCAGAGAGAGTATCGGAGAGTCGTCGCACGGTTTCCTTTATGGACTTAAACATGAATTTCTTTTTGAGAGTGCTCTACGCATATGCAGCGCATTTGCAAAGTCCAGTTCCAGGTTGGGGCTGAGGCTGTTGTTGTTGGTAATGGCGCTGCAGGGAGGGGGCACTGAAAGCGGGGATGGGGGATGGACTGCCAAACCAATCAGCAGCAATAAATGATAAGCCCCGCCAACAATGCCAAAGGCAAGCGTTCACAATGCCGAGGCACAGAAACTGTCGCACACAAAGCGAACCGAAACGAGACGAATCGAATCGAATCGAGAGCCCAGGGGCGGGTACCGGAGGGGGGAGGGGGTGAGGGGTCTATATATAAAGAGAGACATATGTAGCTGTGTCCAGCATAGGCGCTGGCTACTTTGCAACAGATTTGCCACTAACGAAGCGCACGATTTCCAATAATGTATAAAATGTTTGTGCGAAACGGATGCGTTTTTTTTTTTGTTATACGGATACAGATACAATCAAGAGCATGTGTGTGTGTGTGTGTGGATGTGTTACTCATAAAACGTGCGCAGATTCAGATACTGAAGTGGGGCACAATTGTAGGCGGAGGCTGTTAGACGGACTTTGTATAATGAGTTCCCTTGTGGCCAACTCGATGTCTCCGATTCTTTTTTTTATGTGGCTTATGGGGCGTCAAGGTGAAAGCCACTTAAAGCCCAAACCAGCTGCCCATCCGGACCGCAGTTATCATGTGACAGTAATGAAGTGACAGCTACAACAACCATAACAAGACAAAGCGACACGACAACTCGACCGCAAAACTTAAACAAGGCCAAAAGCTGTACGCGAATGTCAAAATCAAAATAAAAGGCCACTTAAAATCCCATTAAAGGCAAACGAGCATGGGAACTGGCACAGGCATATAATGAATAGCAACTGGCGAAGACAACTCGGCCATCTACTTAGCCCCTCTCTCCCATTTTGTCTCTGACTCTGTGTGTGTGTGTGTGTGTGTGTGTGTGTGTGTCTGCTCGGCGGGTACATAAATTATTAATTGCAAAATAATTGCGAAATTGTGTTTGGCCAAGTTAATTTATGCAATAAAACTTCACCGCAGCCGTGGCACAAAACTGGGCGTTGAGTTGAGTCCAGTTGCCAGACCCGCACAGAGACCCAGACTCGGACTCGGACTCGGACTCGAACCCCCAGCCCCATTTCCGAGTCCAGTGCAGAGTCCACTTTAAAGTAGCTAATTTCATTTAAACTGTACGGGTTTTTCTTTACCCTTATGTTGGCTTGCAGTACGTTTCTTCTTCTTGTGTTTCTTGTTGGCCTTTTGGCTAATGAGCTGCGTTCCAGCCGAATTCCCCGACAACGCTTGGCCAACAAGCTGGCAATTACTTAAGCAGAATACGTTTAAGGATTTCATATTCGGTTCTATTTGGTTTAAAGAAAAAACTGTGCGACTGAAGCTTTCAAATGTTTCTGCTCAGTATTTATTCGGTTCGTAAACTTTGCACTGGCAGCGCATTTGTTAAACTCATTTATTATTTATTAACAAATAAAACGTGGCTAAAACTAAAACAGCAACAGAAAACTTTTCATTTTTAAATTTGTCCTAATGTGTTATTCGTAAACGTTGCAGTGGCAGCACAATTTAAAGACTTTGTTGATTAAATTCTTATTTATTTCTACGAATTTTTTATTTTTACATATTTTCTTTATTTTTGATTTTACTTCACTTTTGATCTGCAGAAAACTTTTGATTTCTCTTTATGCGACATTCGTAAACGTTGCAGTGGCGAAAAAAATGTAATTCAATTTTTTGTTTAATTACGAATTGCCAAAAGGAATTTTCAACGCAATAAATTTGGTGATTTTAATTTAGTGTGTATGTGACGAGAACAAGACCAAGACCAAGATTAGTGAGAGCACATTTTCGCCCGATATTGGAATATACAAAAATCCAATTCGATTATGAAAAATGCAGCTCAGCTTTTGTAGCATACTTACAAGCATGTTGTAGTCATGGGATTTGCTAGGTTTATCAATCCACTCAGATCCAACTTTTACAGTGCACAGCATCTATGCTTAATGTTGCTGTTGCAAAGTTGTTGTTATTGTTGTTGCGATTGTTATTGTTGTTGCTGTTGCTGTTGTTGGCCTGCTTGCTTTTTAGACAGCCATTGAATCAAAGTGAAATTTTTTGATATTTCAAACATTTTCGTTTAAAATTCTTTGCCTGCTGGGTAGCAGCATAGTTAGATAGAGATAAGAGCAATATAGAGACAGCAACAATGATAGCAACAACAACAAGCAGCAACAACAACAAGCAGCAGCAACAAGAACTGGAACAAGAAAAAGACAGATGCGTTTTCTTGTTTTGCTGGCTTGTAACAACTTTATTGTTGGCCATTGGCAATTATTATTGGTTGCCAGCTATTATTGTTGCCCGCTGCGCTTGTTGTTGTTGTTGTTGTTGTTGTTGCCTATAATGGGCTTAAAGTTTCCAACAGCTTTCGATTCGAGCACTTCAAATTCGCAGCATGTTCGCTCGGCAGGCTTCTGTCTTTAACTTGGATCTCAGCGTGTGCACAACATACTAATCGGCAGTATATGTACATATATATACACACAAACATATACACATATATATAGTATATATACATGATGCAGATACTTAGATACTTGCTCGCGTATCTTTGTATCTTGGCATCTTTGTGCCCGCCCATGCAGCACATAAATCTATTATCCTTTAATTTAGCCACAGAAATAATGAAGTATGCAAAAGTGCCACACTCGCCTGCACTACACACACACACACACACACACACACACACACACACACACACACGGATATGCCTACTTGCCACATGCATCGCACAAATCCAATCAACGGCAATTTGCAGCCAAGTTGCAAAGGCTTCGGCAAATGTGCAATTTATTTCTTGAATTTGTTGTTGCAGTTGCTGCTGCAGCAGCAGCAGCAGTTGTTGCTATTTTTGCAAATTGAATTTTCGTTTGCATTGCGATTTTGGGCAATTCATTAACATTTCGCATTGGCTGCCATACCACCCCCTCCCCCCTCCCCGCAACGTGGAAATGCAAATTTGCCAAAGACAAAAGACGGCAACTGCCGCGGCGAAAGGAAGCCAGCCAATGTCAGTTGAAAATTGACTGAGGAAGAAGAAGCAGCACAATGATGTCTTTGGAGAGTGGCAACAGCTGCCGAAGCTCATCTTAATTAGCTAATAAGAGAAACGCATGTCGGCGCAAATTTAATTGTTAATCAAAAGATTTGTCAAAGAATCGAAACGAGGTCAAATGTTTAATTTTTTGTTAGCCAAAATGTATTGAATAAAGAACATCTTAAACATCTTAAAGTACCATTGAAAAACAGCCCATACACTCAAAAGGCGGGTGTAACCGACAGCGCCATACTCATTTACAATGTACTAACAACGAGAATTCAATTCATTCAAGACTTCCTTCTTTAATAACGTTTTTGCTTATTTCAAGCATGAAAAATTCTGTAATCAACTTTTAATCGTTTTTCTAATTTACGAAAAAAATAAATCAATAGTTTTTTGTGACTTAATTTTTACAAAATTTAAGATAAAAATACTTTTTCTAAAATGTTGAAAACAAAAGCCACAAGAAAATTCAAATTTGGAAAGAAATGTAAAAATGTAAATAGTTTTAGGTTTTCATGAAGTAGGGAATCTCCCAGTCGAGTGTCGGCTTTAGCGTTGTGATTAACTGTTGAAGAGCTGTAAGCCTTTGCAACAAAATTAACAGTCTGGCGACTTGCTGCAAATCCTTTGTTGACAGCGTGTCCTTGTGGTCGAGAGTGGCCCCCGAGTCTCATTTGAGCCGAATCGGCGTATTGTGGCCAACTGGCGCTCGAGCCCAAAGCGGCAGTTGCTCGTTATGGGAGCTGCTTTGATTTATGGGTCCGCGTGGGGCAACAGGTGAGGCGTTGCTTCCGTTGCTGCTGCTGCAGCTGGCTGTCTGTTGCGCGGGGCGCTAACTTGTGGCGCCTCCGCCGGGCGACAACTTTTAGCCAACTGCTGCTGGCCATAAACTGGACGCATTTGCGATGCAGAACACGCGCCTCCCCACCTGCCACGCCCATTGCCACTTGCATGTCGCACAGGCGGGGTAATGGGGAGCGGGGCTGCCAACTGATTAAAATGCCTTTCAGGGATGCTGTCGCCGGCAGCGCTGCTGCTATCGCTGCCATTGTCGACTGCGACGCGGCTGCATTTGCATTTATATTGTTTTGACCAATTTCTGCCCCAGCATTATTATCATTTCTTCCTCTGCTTTTGCCGCGTTTTATTATTTAGCATTATTATTGCACGCAGCACTCGCAGGACGAGCACCAGGACGAGGACCAAACGCTCAAGTATTCAACTTTTGTCGCTTCGTCCCGTCGTCGTTCTTCTGTTTAGCATATGGCAAAAGTTGGAAATGCATTTATCCGGCTGCAGCGACTTCGCCATTAACAAGTTTGTGTGTGTGTGTTTTTTTTTTTTTTGTACCGTAAGTTGAGCTAGAGTCCGGCGGGCAGTAGCCTATTTTATTAAACAAAAGTTTGAAACACAAATTTGCATATTGTTGACCCACAAATTAATGCATGGCAAGATACAAATGTAAATGCCTTCAGTTGTTAACGCCTGTTCTGTCCGTTCGTCTGTCCGGCTATCAAAGATACATTTACAATACACGGAAACACAATTATTTAAATGCCTTGTTAAAAGTGCGACATTATGCTGCAATATATGGCTTCAATTCTGTTCTGTATCGCAATAACATATATATCAATAGGAGTTAAGAAAGACGGCAACATTTTAAAGTTTTGTACACTCAGAGAAAAACGACAAACCTAATATCATTGCGAATGTAATTCAAGAGATCAGTTTGCCTCTAAAGTTCTTAAGAATTCCCGAATGAAAAATAATGAATAAATAATTTCAAATAATATATATATTTTTTTATTCGTACCTTGGTTTTTTCTGCGAGTGTAGACAGGCCAGTTGAAAAAACATCGAGTGAACTCCTTGTCATTTATTATAGTCTCTTATAGCCTTAGTTGTGGGTCCCATCTATAAATTGTTGGGATTTCATTGTCCACTTTGAATAATACTCATGGCTGTCAGCTGCAGAGTTGCTTTTGACAACTTTTGTAGGTCGTCCGCTGGCAAAACGGGGCGAAATAAATTATTACTGTTGGGATTTATCTTTTGGTTGTATCTGGAGTATCGGTGTTATCGACTGATTGATTGATTGATGAGTGTGCAAAGCGTTACAAATTGCCAGCTTAAGTATATATCTATGGTGTGTGTATGTATATTGGTATATTGGCGCTGGCCAAGCCGAACGGCACCCGCAGCGATCAGGAGTGCCACGCCTGCCACCAGCTCCGGCAACGCCTCGAAGCAATCGCCAAAGATTTGGCAAGTCACCAGATCGCCGCACTGAGTTTTGTGTAGCTGCACAACTTTTGCACATAAATATTGGTCATAAGAAAAATTTACAAAAAAAAAAGTTTGCCAATGTTAACTGAATAGAAATTTAAAGAAAAATACAAAAATAAAAATCTTTAACCGGCTTAAAGTGGTTACAACATTTATATATTTAATTGGAAGAAAGACGTTTTTATATTTAGATAATTTTTGCGAAGATTTTAACCCAAAATTAAGTTAATGTCCTTCATAGAGGTTCAAACCGTATATCAAAATAAACTTATTTGAAAATTATTAAATATTGTTTGTCAAATTACGAATAAATTTTGCGAGAACCCATAATTCATTATTATTAACATATTTTGCAAACACAGATTCGAACCCATAAACAAACATTAACTCGAACCTAGATTATTTTAACATTTTTCAAAAGTGAACAGAGCCTAACCTACTTATTGTCCACCTCAATTCAGGCCATAACTTGGCTAAAACGACGCATCCTGGCTGTTCGAGCTGTAGGCGCGACTGTTCGCCTGGTCAGCGCGCAGTCGCCACGAGACGTCTGCCACTTCTGCCAGGGTATGTGTGTGCCTGTGTGTGTGCCTGTGTGTGTGTGTGTGTGTGTGTGCCGGCATTTTGTCATTGTCGACTGCGGTCCGGGCAAAAATTGTTTGCGATTTTTATCATTTTAAATGGCGGCCACAGAGCAACAAAAAGCAAAAAATTACACGAACAAAAAATGTTCAAAAAAAAAAAAAAGAAGTCGGCCCAGCCAAGTGGAGGAGCGTTTTGGGTGGTGGGGGCGTGGCGGTCACATTAAGCGCCTGGTTTTTTCCGCTACTGTTGTTGTTGTGATCTTAAGCGCGGATTTGCATTATAATTTATTATGCGAGAATTCTATGCATCCGTCCATTCCAAACCATTTTTCCTTGGCTAATTTCGATGCGACGGCGGCGATAAAAGCAAAAAAACATTTTTTTAAATGAGTTTTGTCTTCCAAATGGGTTGGCTGAGCTGGCGGATGGTGAGCGGGGGGTGAGCGGGTGTCCGGAGAGTTTCTTAAATGTTGCATATACAAAAAAAGAGACAATGGGTTGGTTCAAATGCGAAGAGTCGAAATCCTTTGCTAATCTTTGCATAAGAAACATTTATAAATTATCTATTTGGTCAGGTGCTTGGTAAGGTGGCCACACGCCAAGGCAAGTACGCTGTTAAGCAAAATGATGAGCGCCTTGTTGTCCTTGGGTCACGTGCGTCGCCGGCTCCAAGGATTAAAGCACAGCACAAACTGCAGCGCGACAGACGGAAAGAAACTGGGAGAAACAAAGAGAGCGCGAGAGAGAGAGAAAGAGAGAGACAACAGCAAATGGCAGCTTAAATTGTCTTGTATTTTTATTACGCAGTCACCCATTTTCGGGGGGGACTCCCCGTTACGCGAAAGGGTGCCACAGCTTATTGCCACACGAAAATTTCATCAAACGTGCCGCCAGCCAAAAAACAAAAAAAAACGTATGAAAGAAATAAAGTAGAATTTGCACCTAACCCGTTGGGTGGGAGAAAAGGCGCATCTGAATGGCTGCCAACATCGAAGGGACTGTGAAACAAGGCAACGGAAATTGGATAAGCACAAATTAGAATTGGTTACCCAACTATCGAGCGTGGGTGTCGTCCGATAATCATAATTGTATGCGACCAGGAATAATTTATTGAAACCGATATCGCATTACCAGCCCTCAGTGGAACACGGTAAAAATAACCTCAAAGCTGATGCATATATATATTTTATTAAATATTAAATTGATTTGCCACGCCTCAAGTATGAGAAGTCAAAAAAAAACTTTGACACTTTATTTGACGCGGGTCTATCTATCTATCCCAAATTTCAAGTTTATTGTTTATATATTCAAACGAACAGACGGACAGAGCAGCACGAGCCCAATTTGGGATGCCTATCGATAGGCGTTATCGATATGCGATATGCCAGAAAATATTATCATCTCTTAAATTATATTTCCTCCATTATATTTTCAAAGTATTTAGCTGATGAATATCGATTTTAATCGATGATATTTCCCCGATATTAATATGGCAAGTCATTATCGATAGCGCTAGGCCGAAGTACAGTCTCATCAAAAGCAAAACAAACAAGCGGATGAATCAATTCAGAAGTCTTTCTTCAAAGAAATTCTCTTTCACAATAGGAGTTTATAATGTTAATTATAATAATATTTTGTGTATTTTTTTATACAGGGTATGTCGCAGTCGTTTCAACAGATAAGTTAGCAACGACGCACGTAACGCCATCGATTAGCAGCTCCATTTCCGTATTTCATTTTCATATCAATTTTCAATTTGCAATTTCCAGTTCTCAGTTGCCCTGCCCCTCCCACTGCCACGCCCTGGGCAGTTGCCCAACCGAAACGCGTTCTCCAGAAAAGTGCGGTTGATTTGGTTTACGAGCTGGCAACGAGAAATAGTTTAATTATTTAGTAACCCGATGCTTAAGAGCTTAACAGGCGGTGGCGTCGATGGCGCTGTTAATGCCAATGATGGCAACAATAAGGGGAAATGGAAATGGAAATGGAAATGGAAACGAGGTTGGCAGGTGGTCCGGCTCAGTTTGGACTCTGTTGTCAGCTGTCTCATAATTTGGACAAAAATGTTGACGCTCTCATTAAATCAGTTCAACGACATGCTGGCTTGAATCGCGCCAGGATTCTGACCACGCCAAGTGTCAATAAATGTGGTCCAGCTGGAGGCTGGGAGTTAGCCTGGCCACAACCGCACACACAGACAGATAGACCGAGCACTCACGATCTGCTGTGCCGCCAGCTGTGTCCTTTCCTAGACAAACAATAAAATATTCAAAGTTTATAATGTAAATTAACCCAAGTTGGCCGGCTCGGGGTCCGGCCACATTTTGGTGTGCTGGCCATCATCCTGGCCAAGTTGCTGACTGGCCCCATGAATATACAATAGTCCTGTCGGTCTCGCTCTCGCACTGGCTCTCTCTCTCTCTCTCTCTCTCTCTTTGTCTCTCACTCTGTCGGCTTTGTAGAGGGTTAATGGCTGAGCAAATCTGAGGCTGAAACTGTGAGGCAAACACACATAAATTCTCATATTGCTGTGGCCCTTTTGGCCAGCTGCAATCTTGAGACCTAAGGGATTTGCCGCTGTGGTCGGGGCTAATCAAATTTTATTGGCCCGGTCGCGACAAGTGGCCGCACAGTGGGCGTGACAGCTCGAAAAGGAGTCGTAAAGTTGCAAATTTGTGATAATTTGTGTGGACTACGGTAAGCCGACACGAGACGACCGATTGAACTTTGACCAGGTGCCAGAT
The DNA here is from genome assembly GCA_004143825.1 of Drosophila micromelanica. Classification (NCBI taxonomy): domain Eukaryota; kingdom Metazoa; phylum Arthropoda; class Insecta; order Diptera; family Drosophilidae; genus Drosophila; species Drosophila micromelanica. Next base: position 15,890 of record SCDY01001539.1, read on the forward strand.
AACGGAGCCAACCTGCAAAGCCACTGACCGTCCTGCCCGCTCCAGTTACCAGTTACCCAGTGCTGCCACGCCCCCGCCTCCACAGTAGTAACCGGCTTGTTTTACTTGCCGCTTATTTATCAGTGCCCGAAGCTGGGCCAGGAATCATGAATGATTAGCAAACAGTCGCAAACCAAAGCGGATTGAACTCTGACAGTAGCTGGGCGATGGAAAATGTGAAAATGGGGAAATGGGAAATGGAAAATGAGAGATCCTGGATCGGAGATGGGCGCTTGTCGTCGCCACTGGACGTCATCTTTCATTAGATTAACGATTGCCCCGCTCACTGGACAGCTGCCCAAAACAATCTGCTCGGCCCAAAATGCCTCCGCACACTCATGTGTGTGTGTGTGTCTGTGTGTGTGCCAAAAAAAAAGAGTGTCAAATGCTTGGGCCAGAGCAGGCTCAGGCTCGCTCCGACCTGCAACTGTTAACCATCAACCATCAGCCATCAGCCGGCAGTCGTCGGACAGGGTCAGGCTTATGGCCGGGCCAACAACGAACCGGCGACCAAACGAGTGTCAACTTGATCCTGACAAAGTATTTGCGGCTTGCCAGTCATTTTTAGTGCGCCCACAGATTTTTTGGCTACCCGCTACCCCCACTGGGTGACTGGGTGACTGGGTGAGTTGTGGCTCCATTTTAGGCCCGAGCTGCGTAAATGAGTTTTGAGCAAACCAAAGCAAATATGATTGTTGATAGAAGCAGCTCTTGATTTAATGGCCTTTTATCACCACTTGGATTATTACACTGAAACCTAATCTAAAAGTGCTTCAAATTGCAAGTGGCCAACATGTATTATATTTATTTACTATTTATATATATATATATATATATATATATATATATATATATATAGAACAGATAAGCATGGTTGCGTTTTAAGCAGCTACAGCGTGTTTCCCATATCGATGAGTTCATATCTAATGCCAGTTAATATCTTTCATGTACTTATTTATCTTTGGAATCATTGCGCTACAAGTTTGCATGGATTACAAATAACTTGTACTCTGCAAAAAACCTCAAAAACTAAATTCAAAGCAATGAAAACGAATTTTTAACATTGGCTTATCATAAACAAAAATTAAATTTTCTTCAAAAATAAAATAAATAAAACTTAAAATAGTGTCGATTTTTGCTGTGTGTGATAAAGTAAGTCTTAAAGGACAGAATATCCCATTAGGTTATTAAACCTGATAACAGGCATATATTTTACAGGCAGATAATTTATTAGAATCAACGAACCAAAGTCTGTCAAAATGTCCTTTAAATATATATAAAATATATATATATATATATAAAAAATAGATTTATTTATTAACTATTTACACAGGTGTTAGTTATACTGTAGGAACGTATTGTTAGTTATTAACTACACAAAAAATATAAATAAAAAAAAATATATAATATGCTGAATAATTTAATACGCTGACGCTGATTGTTGTTCATCACGGCACTGAGGGATGCGGGGAAATCCGCGGAACTTGTTCACTGCTATGACGCTAGTTCATGCTTGTGGTTCATATGAACTGTGCAGAGACAAGCTAGAGTAGCGAGAGGCAAATATCGATTGAGCTCAATGAACTAGTTCAATTTGTTGCACTGACAAGTGGAACTTTCAACCGAAACCACAATCCACTTGGCTAGCACTGAACTTCATGTTCACACCGATTCCCATTCCCATTGTTTTCGCCGGCCAGATGCCTTATTCTTCCTGCGCCACATGGCGCTTCGTCTTGGGCATGGCCGCGTCCAGGGTGCGATCCACATACGCAAAGTTGTCAACGACGCTGGCGTAGAGGGCGCCGCCCATCACAGTTAGGGCGCCGACAATGGCAATCTTGGACCACATGTTGCGAGTAGGTTGTGCGTTGAAGATACGTATTTGCAATATGCGCGTGGCGCACGCCCTGCATGACGCTTTTTATACCCGGAATGCGCAGCGGGACCGACTCCACTCGCAGCAGCGTCGATTCCCCCATCGAGCTTTCGTCTGTCTATGTGGCTCTGGTCACGTCGGCCGACCTCGAACGGCAGAAGCTTTTTGCCACACACATAATGCACTTCCTTCACCGCGGGCCACCCATTCATTATCGATCATTAGATAAGAACGTTTTTGCAAGCTTTTTCCTCCCCTCTTCTGCTTGCGTACTTTGGTATCATATAATTTTATATGCACACACAACATAAACATTTGTTAATTTATTTTTGCAATGTTTTTTTTTTTTGTCTTTCTGTTTGTTTATTCGTTCACATTTGTTTATCAAGATCTCTTAATCTGTTTGTGTGTTTTCTACTGTTTGATTATGGACAAGCTATCATAACAGTATAAAAATGTTTTTGCTTGTTAGCCATGTCTATATTTAAGTTTATTGCTCGACTTGGAATAGGCCTGGCCGCACATATGTATGTGAGAATTATATGAAGATTTTTTGAAAAGAAATATATGTATATACAAGTTGATGATAATTTCTGAGGGCATTTCCAGTGCGGTGTTGACAAAAGTTAAAACAAGTTATAATTATTGCATTTTCCCAACTACCTATTAGTTATTATTATTGTCAACATTTATTTGTGTGCCTATAACAGTTTTTATTTATTTATTAAATCAAAAATTATTGCACATCTATCTATCTTGAATTACATCATATTTCAATTTCACAGTAAAATCTTGCACTAGAAATATATGAATTTGAATTGAATTTACAAAATGAGTATGATTCAACAGGGTATCATTTAGCCTACTACTAGAAAATCTTTTGTATTTTTTTTTTCTCAATGGCGGCAAATAAGCATATATAATGTTATCGAGCTTTTTGCACTGTTGCGACGATTCCAGCTACAAATATAGCTTACTAATGGCTTGGGTGTGAAATATGAATGCGAATGCGAGTGCGAATCTGAGTGCGGGGGCGAGTGCGGGGGACTTCATAGTTACTTTGCAAATGATGATTAAATAATGACTCAAAACAAGCCAACAGCAGCGAAATCGTTTGTAATATTCAAATAGTCGCGAACTGTGAATAATGTTTCATGTCTGTCTGCCCTCAACTGGAAGTAGCTAAAAAAAAAACATGGCATAAAGAAAGGCAATTTGACGTGTGTAATCACCCACTAAACATTCATAAATACACACACATACACACATTTACTATGTACCTGCACCTATAAATACACTGTTCGAATATTTATGACAAATTGAAGCAATTTACTGCAAATATCGGTGACTTTTTAATGGTTATGCAATTCAAACAATAGATTAATTACCCAATTAACCGCAATTTTGAGAAGATATTTAACTAAACCGATTGTCTAAAGCAAATTCAACAATTTTTGTTCCAAATTGACCTCAAAGCTATGAACTGAATTATTATATATAATTTTTTAAATGTTTAAATTAAATTTTTTTTTTTTTAATTTTTTTAATATTTATTATGTTAACTTATCTTAACTTAATTTAACTTATCATATTAAATATTTACGATGTAATAGATATAAAATATAGATTTTATATAGTAAATAATAAAATCGAATTTGTAAACAAAAAGTTTCCATTAACAGATTTTCACTGTTAACCGTTTAATGTTAACTTTCCATGCTAACGTCACTTGAACATTTGCTGTTAAATTCAGCAACGAAATATGGCTATAAATAAGAGTGTGTGTGGGTGTGTGTGTGTGTGTGTGGGTGACCTCGCGCTGTTTACGCGGAAATTAATCGAAGCTCATAAAGCAGCGTAAACAGAGACAAAGACAAAGACAAAGACACAAACACAGACAACAACACCGACAAAAACATTGCAACAGAGCAACAAAGGAGGGGGGTGGGGGGATGGATGAGGGGTAGTTGGTAGTTGGTTTGGTTTGAGTAGCACGTTGGTTGTTAGCATCGTATCTAGGGGGCGACATCGTCGCATGTAGATAAACAGGCATTAATTATATATATTTGGCCAGTATTATTCAGACCCTGGCAGTTCCAGTTAGCAGGAAATGAGGGTGGGGGGGGGGGGGATGAAATGGGGTATACTAACAGATTGCCATCATTTGTGTTTGCTTATGGTCTATGACTATGCGGATAGCATGTATCTGTATCTGTATCTGTGTATGTATCTGTATCTGTAGTTCTGCCTGCAGCTGTAGCTGCAAATGTATCTGTATCTGTATCTTAAGCTCCATCTGTATCTTCAGCTTTACATTTATCGAATTGTAAAGGGGTTGCAACTGCCGCTGCCACTTTTGGTGGCATCCTTAATGCCAGCTGCTCAATTTTAGCATATTATTTCCATCCAGCTGGCGGCTGCGTGCAATTTTTCCAGCGCAGCTTTCTGCATTTTCCATGTGAAATTAAATTTCCTAATAAATATACTAATACAAACATAGCATCGTTGGAGCAGGGAGCGTCAAGGGTTAAGCTCTAAATGGGGGCGGCAGGGGCGTGGTTAGCTGACTGGGCGTCGCGTCAGCAAACGTCGGTCGCATCCGCTTGTGCCAATTTTCCAATGCAAAAACGCGCAGCACCACCTGAGACCCACTTCATTGTGCCCGTGCCAGCCAAGCTCCCCCTACCATACCCATACCCTACCCCTACCCCTACCCCTGCACCCGGCACCCGCAGTCCCCCCTCCCGCGGGGCGTATTTGTGCTGCGCTCGGTTTGTTCGCTTGCACTTCCTTCCGGCTGGCCCTCATACGCCGACAGCAGAAAAAAAAACCTCAAGTAAACAGAACGATGCAAGGCACTTCTTACCCCCCTCTTTACCCCTGCCACCTGCCCCCCAAGCCGCTCCCAACACCCATTTTCCGTTTTCTCTGCACAAATTGAATTCTCGAGCGCACATTTTCATTTGACGCTGTGTGTGTGTGTGTGTGTGTGTGTGTATTTGTTAATTTTCGCACTGGAAAATTGCATCAACTGGTTTACGACTTTTTGTGCGGTCGTAACAACAGCAAAACACGGCAAATATCTAACTTTTTGAACTTTTCCAACTTAGAAGGCTTCAACTCTACAAATGCCTAGCACAAAGTTCAACTACGGCAACTGCAAGGACTGCAAGGACTGCCATTAGGCGTACCACAAGCCAGCCGCATCTCAACCCTTCCTTCCAAATGTCATGCTTTTCCACCACCCCCCTACCCCTACCCCACCCCTCTCGCTTACAGATCGATACAGATTGCGTGTTCATACACAAATTTCTGCCGATAATTGTTAAAATTGCCTCAATTTCGATATAAAAGCAAATAAAAAATAAAAATATATGATCATATATACAAAAGAAAGAGATATGAAACACAGAGTGTGTGTCGAAACCAATGTACTCTCAATGTTAGGGTACTCGTGGCGGTTCGCTTTCGATAAAACACTCATTTAAATGATAATTACACTACTCGTTATCCGTGTGCCGAACATTTCAGCTAGATGTTAACTACATATGTGTGCTGGTTTTCTGGTGGGGGAGGAGGGGGGTTGCGGGGTGCTTGGGGCATGCCTTTTGTCCTGATCCATGGGGTGCATTTTAATTTATGAGCAAATTTTGCGTATCTAATGCACAGCATCCTGCACTTTGTGTGCACAATTAAATTTTCAATGTAATTTCACGCACAAATGCCTTCAATTGCACGCGCTGCTGCAAAGGGAGGGCGAGTTGGGGAGTTGGGGAGTGTGGAGCGGTGGGGGAGGGGGGAGGGGGGTTAGGTGGCAAGGTGCCATTGCAGACTTAACTAGGTGCATAGGCCCACCGTAGCGATTAGCATCGTGTGCATCACGTGAAGCGACATAATCATCATAATCGCATTGACACTACAAACGAACGCGCGCCCCGACAGAGGGACGGACGGACAGTCGGACAGACAACAGGAAGGCCGCAGTTATCGACAACATTCACGCGCTTGAGTGGCATCAACATTTTTATGGCCGTTGTTGTTTTGGCAAACGAGCGATTAACGCCGCTTGTCAATTAGCACAGTTCGCCAGCTATCAAAGCGGCGATACCGTTACCGTTGCCGTTGCCCATCGATGAGGCGGACGTAGACCCGCCCAACTGTGTGTGCACACACACACACACACACATATATATGCAGTCATTATGTGCAACTCTTATTCGAGCTGCGTCTTTGTGCTCTGATTTAAGCTGCTTACGCGACTTGAGCGGAAATACAAAATATGATAATAAATCAATCCATTGAGTACCAGATTTTATGAATGGTCCTGCATGCATCTTGCATGCATCTTTTTTTCGAAAAAGATATCGAAACTTGGAATTGGTTTACACTATATGCATATCTATTTTAAGGCTATGCACATTAAATTGCTCCGATAGATTGATGATGCTCTTAACAAGAAATACAAATATATACATGTTTATATATATATATACTTAATCTCACATCATTTGATATCTTTAAAACGTAACAATGAATTTATTTGCCAGTTCTTAAGGCACTCTTTTCATGCTTCGCTTGTTTTCCAGGGTCGCTTTATTTTTGCCAGACTGAAAACTGAAACTCAATCTCTGCTCGTGTCGCGTTTTTATACCCTGCACCCAAACAGGGTATAATGGTTTTGTGCAAATTAATGTAACGGGCAGAAGGAGGCATCATAAAGTAAAATATTATATGCTTGATCAAAATCAACAGCCGAGTTGATTTAGGCATATCCGTTTGTTTGACTTTTTCATAAGACTTTCTTCAAAAGATCGATAACTTTTGCCGTTTTCTGAAATCGATAAAAGTTGTACAGCAATCTAATATTTGTATAAGCTCATTTCGAAAGACATAACAGCTAGCGTCATAAATTTTTGAATCGGAATGAATACTTTAAACTAAACTATCGTTTAGGGTATCGCATTTTCGGGTATTCCCGACTAGAGCACTCTAAGTTGTTAACACTGTCTCTCGGCTGGAACAAAATGCGCCTGCTGCTCTTCCGTCCGACCTTCAAGTAACCACCAAAATTGAAGCTACCACCCACAGACAAACCACCAATGTTACCCCCCACCAACCCATCCGCCCCCTCACCATTGTATCGCCCGCTCTCCTTTGAGTGCTGTCAAGTGAATGCGTTGTAATGTGCGTTAATAAATTTAATTTTAGCCTCATTCTCTCGCTACCCCCCCACCCCTTGTGAACCATCAACTTTAAAGTGTCGCCGAAGTCAACACAACTCAACTCGATGCTCGTTTCTCGTTTTTATCAGTTTAATGGGCGGGCCGTAATGCAATTTGGCCGACACCCAGCGCCACCCACTGGCAGTGCGCCCACTGCCCCCGGCCCGCCCCCTCCGGCTAAGCCCACGAGCAGCATACAGGGAGTAAACGAGATGGGTAAAGAGAGGTGGAGTGGGGGGCGAAAGATATGATTCCTCTGACGCTACGAATGCTGCTGTGTTGTGTAAAGCAATTTTGATAAATTTATGTGAAATACGCTTTCATGATAAGCTAATTAAATTCAATCGCTGTAACCAACTGCCAAAAACCGAAATGCCCCAGCCACTTACAGTGCTCGCCCCTTTGCCCCCCCTTGTGTGCACCCTGCACCCTGCAGTCACCAGTTACCCCGGCCCACTCCACATCCGGCCAAGCGAATTCCCAGCGAGAACAAAATGTCGAGTTGCCGCGCCTGTTAAAGCTCAGCAATTGTTTCCATATCGTTGAATCGACTACAAAAATCAGCAGCGGATTGGAAGCCAACCAGGGATTAGAAAATGAGCGCCCATCATATATAGTAGGATACACAGGATACACAGAAACTCAGACTCAGATGAGTCGGTGTATTCGGAGAAGATGAAGGAGGATGATGGGGAAACTATCTCTAGAGAATAGAGAGGAAAATTTAATAGAATGCAATAAAATAATAATACTAATACAATTAAATAAAAAACAGTTGAGAAATATTTTGATAAAAATTAACAAAATATGATATATTATCAGAAGCATATATTAATAGAATAAGAATAAAAAAAATATCATTTATGTGGTTAGTAAAGCTCTTTTGAATAGTTTTAGTTATATATCTATGAATAATTTGAATACATAGGAGTTAACCACAATAAGGACTCCCTCTCTAAAGAATTGAGAAGAATGGTTGAAACTTAAATAGAATGCAATAAAATAATTATAATAGTAATGAGTGGAATTGAAATAACCGGAATATAATACACTGAAATAAAAAATAGTTGAGAAATATTTTGATAATTAACAAAATATGATTTATTATTACAAAAATACATTAATAGTATATGAATACAAAAATTTTTTTCTAGAAATATATCTAAGCACAGATATTAAAGTACTATGAATACACAAATAAAGAACATAAGGACCTTCCATAGTTTATTTAGTTAATTGAAAATTCTAAATGGAAAAAAAGTAAAATAACTTTGTTTGCATAGATCATTAAATGCACCATATGATAATTATAATTTATAGTTTTCGAAAGCTTATTCGCAGCATCCACTTATTGCAGCATATGGTAAAAACAAAAACATTTCCATGGCATATGCTTTTTATTTTGCACAATAAACCGAATGTAATATTTGCTATTCAATAATATCTAACGAACTGAAATCAATGTTTAATTGCATAAAACATGCGCCATTATCATAATTATAATTAGGGCTGACATCATGACAGCAGCCGACATTATAATTGTATTCAATTCTCATTATTTTTAATGAATAACCAACCATAGCCAGAAAGAATTCATTGGTCGCGAGCGCACTGATTGACTCGCAAATACCCTGTAACAATGTCGAAGCGATTCTTTTGATCAATTTTTGTTAACATTTGTTATTAATAATATTTAACAATTCTTTATTGATTTTATGGGCTTTATGGAAAAAAGTTGTTATACAGGGTATAAATATATGCAACAATATTAATTCTATAAATATGATCATTCAAAATGAAGAATTAAGCAGGATTATATTGCATTAACTGTATTTTGAGCTTGATCTGCGGGTTATCGCACAGATAAATGTATTTAAATATTGCTTCACACCGTTTCGTAAACTTTTTCGTGTTGAGTTTCTGTTTGCCTCTTATTTACAACGCAATCAAATTTAACTGTTTAAACAAGCGTTGAAAAGATTTCGATCCAGCACACGCACACACATACACACGCGCACATACATATGCGGGCTGCAGCAGCCGTAGCAAGTGGAGAACGTTGATGGCGGCAAGAACGGCGTTGAGAAAATGCAAAACAATTTCAGGCGAATTAGCGTAATTGTCTCGCCGCTGCCGCTGCCGCTGCCGCTGCCGCTGTCTCTGCTTCTTCGCCGTTGCCTGCGTCGCTGCGAAGACAATGAACATGATGGCGAGTAGCGAACGGTGAATAGCAAATGGCGACTGCAGCGTCAATGTCGACGTCAACAGAAGCAGCAGCAGCCAGCCAGCCACAGCCACAGTTGGAAAAATGTGGACGGCTGGCGGACGCAGTAGCTGAAGTTGAAGGAAAAACAGAAGCGGCATCAGCAGCAGCCAAGCTACTTAATCCTCTAATTTGTGTGTGCTGCTGTTGTCCCCACCATCAAATAACACACACACACACACACATACTAACACCCAATCACGCACGCCCTGCAGACCACCCTTCCGCGTCCCTGGCAGAGCAGGCTTCATTTGTATGCAAAAATGTAAACCAAAAAATCAGCGAGAATGTTAAATCCAACAAAATGCATTTAACACATAAAAATTTGCATAGAAAGTGGCTTTGGTATGTTTGGTATTTTTCTGCCGCCACAGTCACACTTAACTCCCGCAGCAACATAGACAAAGCGCAGGAGAGCAAATGGGCCAGAGATAGTGTGCAAGAGTGTGAGTGTGAATGTGAGTGTGAAGTGGAGAGTGCGAGAGCAAGAGCTGGGTGCGCTGCTCAAGACAATGATGTTTATAGTGGGACCGTCAGTAACGTAGATTTAATTTTAATTTCACTTTTTCTTTTACTATTATTGTTATTTGTTTTATGTGTGGTTGCCACGCCCAGCATTACCGCCCGCCGCTAATCTGGCACTTATTTCTGCTAATAACACACACACGCCGCTTTATGGTCGCCATCTAATTTGACTGCTTCTCTTTTTGGCACTGCACTTGCAAGACATCCACCGCTAGCTCACCGTCCTCTCTCTCTTACTCTTTCTCGCTGTTTCTCAGTGTTTTTGGGCTGTTGCGAGTGGCGTCAGAAAACTTTTCAATTGTTTTGCCATATCTTATTAAGTTGTATGTTCCTTTTTTTTCGATTGTTGGCGAACACCCCCGCATACCGCTGAAACTTCTAGCGCGAAACCGTTTTTTTGTGCTTTTTTATGCTTTTGTTGTTATTGCGTATGTGTGAGTTGTTTTTTTTTTGTTTTTTGTCTTTTTGAATATGTTGTTTTTGCATGTGCTGAGATTCTCATGAAATTTGCATACAAATTGCGTCTGGCGCTGGGCGCTGTACAACTGTTGTACAACTGTAGGAAGGGGGGAGGAGGGGACGAGTTGCCCTGGATGAGCCTGTGCTCCATTTATTGGAGCAGCCGCCCCCCAAACGCACCAAAGGGTTAAGGTTAACAACAACGACCACAACAAAAACAAAAACAACAACAACATCAGCAGCATCTGGCCATTGTCAATTATGTGGGCTTCTATCAATAATCAGCAAGAGGGGCGCGGGCCCCTCTCTCCCGTAATATTACTCATAAAAGAATATACTCCTCGTACATTTATCAGCGCACTTATTCACCCAAGCGAAAGCAACAACCGCAATTTACGATTACTTTGAATGCCTACAAATAATGCTTTAAGTTTTCTCTATAAGTCTGGAACTCAGAGAGAAAACGAATTGTAAGCACAATTAATGAAGTTTCTTGATATAGAGTTATTTTTCTAAAATTTGTATTTTTGTAAACTAAATAGATATGAAAAATGTTTTCGTTTACCGTTCCAGTTCCCCTATCTACCTACCGTGTTCTATCTGCCGTTTTAATGTCTTTCGTTTGCTTCTTCCTCATAAGTAAACAGCACAATTATCATAGGTAAACAACAAATATAAAATAAAAGAATAGAATAGCAGCGCCAATAAAAACAAAAGTCAATTGCGGCGCTTTTTGTGGCCTTTTCTGTTTTTCTGTTTATTTTAGACAGCCACAGTCAGCTTGAAGAGGCAGTTCACCCACTTGTACTAGAATTCCCTTGGGTATTACACCGGCCCCCTGCCCCTTCTTGCCTACTCCATTGAATGCGGGCGTCAACTTTTGCCTCAACTTTAAGTTGAATTGTTGGCCAATGAAGTTAAAGTTGTAATTGTTGTTCTTGTTGCTGCTGCTGCTGCTGATTGCTTAAAATTCATAATGATAATAATAGTGCGTTGTGCACTAATTGCACCAACAACAACAACAACAACAACAACAATTGTTCACTTGCACTTGGCATCACTTAAGTCAACTGCAAAAACTTTTGCGCCATTCGCGTCATTCAGATAGAAAAGAGCGCAGCACAGTTAGAAGTAAAAACGGGGGTGGGGCTGCACTGGGCAAGGCATTGCACTCTCTCACTCTCCCTCACTCTCTCTCTCTCTTACTGTCTCTCTCTCGCTGCCCTTCTCTGTCTGGCTGACTCATTCATTCAAGCACTTTGCCGCTTGCATTCAGGCAAAATTGTTCTACAAAGATACGAGGCCAGACAGTGGGACTCTGAAATATTCACACACAGAGAGAGAGAGAGAGAGGGGGTACAGTTAATGCACCCAAAGCCAAATGCCCACATTGCCCCATTGCTATTCACATTCGCATTCGCATTCACATTCGCATTCACATTCACATTCGCATTGAAGTGCACTTCATTGCCGCTTGTCGTCTGCCCGTTTAGGCGGCTTCATCTGCTGCTTCTGTTGAGTCCTTACTGTCCGTCCGTCCGTCCGTCCCGGTGTCTGCCAGCCGGCGCTGCTTAACTTTAACTTGAACTCTAAAATAACAAGCCGAGTTGTTTTTGGCTTGTTCAGTTTTCGTATAATTTCCTTGCAGGTATTTTCAAAGCTCTCATCACGGCGTTAGTGCCCAGCCCACCGCCCACTCCCCCTCCCCCTGCTCCTCCTCCTCCTGATGATGCTGTTCCTCTGCCCGGTGGCTGTGCTTGTGCCGGTCCAGTTTCTCACATCCGCGCACTCAATTTTGGCCTCATCCAGCGGGCATATGAGGGGCAGACAGGTGTTAAAGCAGTTGGTGCAACAACGAGTGAAAGAGCGAGAGAGAGGGGGATAGAGAAAGAGAAAGGCAACAGGATAACGTTAGAATGTAATGACAACAGATGCAACAGAAGAATGCGATTCTTGCAGCCAGATACATTTGATTAATCTATATGCACACATATTCCACATATCCACTTAGAACCTGTTTAACATATATAATGAAGGGATTGTCTTAAATTATAATAATAATAATAATAATAATAATAATATTAATAATATGTTCCATAAAATTTCTTAGATTTCAATTAATTATTCAACTGTTCTCAACGCATCAACTCTATATTCCTATCGTGATCCCTTTATAAATAATAATAAAGAGGAACCTCATCACCATCCACCACATTCTGCAATGAGTGCATTCATGAGTGTTTCTCCCCTGCTTTCGTCCAAGTTTGATTTTCACTTCTGCCTGAAACTGGCCATTTGGCTATCATCCACATTCTGATCTTTTGCGCTTAACTGTGGCCAACTGTTTTTGGCTACTTAGCATGGCTTTTCCTCTCGACCCCAAACCCAACCCCAACCCCAACCCCAAACTGAGACCAACCCCCCAATGGCGCCCACTGGCGCCCTTACCTTATCTGCCATCTAGTGCTCTGGCAAGCAATTTCAATGAAATCAAGCAAGCAACTGCAAATGCTTTGTCCTTCTTGCCATATCCTTAGCGTGAACCACGCTCATTGTCCTTGTTGTCGCTGCTGCTGCTGCTGCTGCTGTTCTTGTTGCTCTTGTTGCTGCTGTTGCCCTGCAGCAACATTGGCATTGCTTTTGCTGCTGCTGCTGTTGTTGTTATTGTTGTTGTTGTTGTTGTTACCTGCACTCAGCTCTCTCTGTTATCAAACAGCTTTTATATACCCTCTAAAGGTGATGTACGAATTTTACAACTGATGAGAAAGACAATCACGAATCAAGCATTAAATGTGCTTCAAGAAAAATAATAAAAAGTTGCCTTTAATAAGAGAAATATATTATAAAATATAATATAAAGTGCATTATATTCAGTTGTCTGTCTGTCGCAGTCTAGAAATTTGAAATATATGTACTCATCTGAACTCATTTGGAAAATCTGAATATCTTCTTAATTTTTAAAGTAAGATACATAAAATCTTTAAAACACATTACCTTCATTGAAAATCTTTCAACATTTTTTTCTCTTTTGGAAACGTACTATAGGGGCGTGGCAAATCGATCAATATATATATCTTGTCTCAAATAAACTCAAATAAATTTATTTTATATTAAAATCTTCAAACAAAATTGGAAATTTCTCGTAACTGTCTTTAGTTAATTACTCACGAAATGTGTTATTTTAAGTTCGTTAAATATTTCTACTTATTTATTTATTTATTTTTTTGCTTTAATTTTAAAAAGAATGTTTCAGTTGTAAAATGTGCATTCATATTTCACATATGTTTCACACTTGGCCGTGGAATGAATTTAAAATCGCGACCAGCTGCACTTTGTCATTCAGTCAACCAGTCAATCAATCAGTCAGTCACAGAGTCCAATGTTTGCAGATATATAATATCTCTCAAGTGTTTTTCTTTTGCACCTTAATGACATTTATCTGCTTCTCATGCATAAGTACAGGGTAGCTTTCGCTCACCCCATCCCCGTTTTTTAGAGATTGAGATTCTGCTTGTTGTTGTTGCTTGTTGTTATTGTTAAGCGTTCCAAACGCTGGAATATTCCGCTTTTCCACCAATTCCCGCTGCTCTCTTGTTCGCCCATTTTCCATCTAGCTGCGAACTTATGTTGTCATAATAGCATCCCGCACCGCCCCGCCCCGCCCCCTTGTTGCCTTCTTGCCAAAGGCGGGACGTAATAAAAATAACAACTTAACTAAGTAGACAATGTTTCCAATGGTCTGTGTGTGTGTGTGTGTGTGTGTGTGTGTCGGTGTGTGTGTGCAGGTTGCCTTGACAATCATTCTGACTGTGGGACTGCAGCAGTGCTTGTCAAACTGTAAGCAGCTTTTATGCTGCGCTAACAACAACAACAACAACAAGTGCATTAAAATGTGTACAAAAAAAACAGCTAAAAAATGCCACAAAACACAACAACAAGAACAATCTTAAGCTGTGCAGTCAGCAATTGCGTTGCTGCTGGGCTTATATTTTGGTTTTTATCTAAGATGAAAAATCTAAGGGGCAGGTGGAAAAGCGAGGAAACACGATGGGAAAAAAGAAGGAGAAGAAAACGAAGAAAAAAGGACAACATCAGCTTTGATGAGTCGCCGCACCTTTTGCAGTTTTATTGTGGCCGCTGTTGCCATTGCCAATGGCTTTGGCCACTGCCGCTTCAGCAAAACGATAATCCAAGCCATGGCCAAGAGCAGCAGCAGCAACAGCAGCATCTGTTGCTGGTCGTGTTGTTGGTGCTGATGCTGATGCTGGTGCTGGTGCTGGTGCTGGTGCTGCCGCTGGCCAAGTGCTTAATCCTTGTGCGGAAATAACGTTACACAGCAAAGTCCCAGTTCCGAGTTGCGAGTTTTGAGTCCTTTGCTCGTTGCTGTTGCTGTTTAGTTAACTCAATAAATGAAAGTGGGCAACAACACACACACACACACACACACATACAGGCGTGGGGGGCCATAAAATAATCTTCTCTCTCGGCTTGGTTTTGTTACCATCTCGTTTTGCGTTCTTGCGGTCGGGTGCTTAGGAAAAGTGCTGACATTTGCGCAAATTTTCTCATGCTCATTTATTTGTTTACGTTATTTCTCATTGTCGTGTGGTTGTCGTTGTTGTCGTAGTTGTTGCTGTTGTTGTTGTTGTTGCTGCTGCTGCTGCTTGTTGACAATTACACAAAAACTGTTAGCATTTACCACAAACATACGGCCACTGTAAGCCTCGGTGACGATGATGGAGACGGAGACGGAGTCGGTGACGGAGTCGGAGTCGGAGATCGAGACGGAGAAGGAGAGATGGAAATCGCTCGGCGAACCAGTGGCCAACGTTTACTACGGACGACAATGGCGACAGTTTCATGTCAACAATTTTGGAGCAACTAAATGGACAACAGTCAGCACTTTTCGCTCGTAAAACTGGGCATTGTGGATGGTGGAGGGAGGGGTGGGCATTTATCAGGAGCCTGCCTAGAGCCATAGTCGTAGCTGTTCCAGTTCCAATTCCATTTCGTATTCTCTTACCCAATCCACGCCTTTAGCGAGTGTCCATTAAAACGTTAAAAGCTTCGTGAAAAACGCATAAAACTATTCGCTGCTGCTTCTTCTTCTGACGCTTCTTGATTTTCTTTTAGCTTCGCAAATGGGTGTGTCGCAGGGGGGCAGAGGGGGGTGGTGGAGTGCACTCATCAACTCAGACCAGCTACCAAGGACCTCGACTCATCTGTGCCAACTATTACTTTTTGGCAAGAAAGCATCATTAAAAGTTGAAAAATCAGCTCACAATGTGAAAGGATTTTCACGCGGGCATTTTCTTTTTATTCCACTTCGTCAGCTTCTTGTTTAGGAGGTGTTGGAAAAACAAAAAATAGACAAACTTTATACGAGAAAGCCACAAACCGTGTAATTCAATTAACGTTCTTCCACTAATAAGTTCTGCAAAACAATTTCCAAACAATGCGAAAGCAACGAACTCAGTTTCCCGCAAACCGAGCAAAAAGGTTGAAATTTATTAAAAGCTTAAATAAAAATAATAAGGTTGCCGAGATGTGTGCCTATAAACAGTACCTGGAATAGGTAAAAAAAAATAAAAAATGTTATTTGTAATAAACCATATATTTTAAACGTCTTTTTTAAATGTAGAGGACAAATCATGACCAAAATGACATCAAATATGAAAATCGGTTCAGTTTTGGCAAAGTTATGGGGGTTTGAAATATGGGTACTGTGGATCCGAGAACTTTACATGTCAAAATTTTTGTCAATTCTGGCATGAT
>SCDY01001540.1:0-28768 GCA_004143825.1 Drosophila micromelanica
GAGCAGATACAAACACCGGAACTGTTAGCGTTAGTTGAGCAGTTGGAGAACTTACCCGCACCGGATGGTTTTAGACGGATTAGTCATTTGCTGGTGGATATAGGGGCTACGGAGTTTACCATTAATGATGCCGATGCAATCAATAGTAATACACCACCGAATATTGGTTTTATAATAAATAATCAGAAGTTCCAAGGTAAGGTATCCATTGTGTATGAGCGTGGTTCAGATACTTATAGTTTGTGGTTGCATCCTGATTCTGAAACCACCCAACAACCTATCGAAATCGATAATATTTATTTTGATGAGCTGGGCATAAGGCTTTCTGAAGCGATTGATGATTTTGCGTGGCAGGTGATTAAGGTGAAGGTGTTATAGTTGTTAGTACTCATAATAATAGTGCTTTAAGTAAAGTTTTACTTCTTTTCTCTATTTCTTATTTTCCTTTCTCGTTTTATTTGTGTTTTTCATATCGGTATTTCTTTTGTTTCTTATTTTTTAAATTAATTGTTTTCTATCTTTTAAATGGCTGGTGATGTTACCAAGCCAAGGAGCTTTTATGGGTTTAGATATTTCATTTGTAAGTTGTCCACGTGATGAGATAACGGAGGTGGGTGAGTTTCGTAAGGTGAATGCGTTGTTACATTGGGTCAATAATAACGTCATGACGGTAGAGAATTGTGCGTATATTCCTATCTCCAAAGAAGATTTGGAGAAACTGCAAAGTACCCTTAATCAATTAACACCACTTAACTGTGAAGAACTATTTCCTACCCAAGAAGGGTTCTTTTATGGTAGTGCCGAATATGATGAACAGTACTGGGAGAGCGTTTCTGAAGTTAAAATATGGGTTGATAAGACACTGGCTGAATTTGATTTTGAGGAGGAGATGTTGCTGTTTTCAGCTTGGTGGTAAAGGTTGTTGCTTCTCTACTCAATCGCTCTGCGAGCGATTATACGCTGTTTGTTTGCTCTTGCAAGCAGCGTATCATTTCTAATGGAGTGTTATCTTATTTTTTTGCTTAATTTACATAAAGTCTTAATATCACAATCCTTTATTGACAGCTGATGATTGATGATCTATTAAATAAAAACCATTCATCCAGATACAAATAAAAAAATATATCCCCGCTCTATTGTGTAGAGGTAAATATTGCAATATTGATTAATTGAAGTATTTAGCCATGTATACGTATTTACCTCGTTTAACTATTTATTTAATTCACACTATATACAATATAACGAGGTATTTATCATGAACCATCCATCATCTACTACTATTAACAGCGTAACCATCATTCGTGCTAAAGCATTGGCTAAAGAGCTGAGTATTAATATCTCGACCCTTTATAACTGGCTTAATCCTCATTCTCCTTATTATAAACCAGACTTCCCTAAAAAAATAACCCTCGGAGGGCGTTATAAAGGCTGGTATCTCAATCAAATTAAGCAGTGGTTAGATAATAATCAAACACAAGCCAATTAGCTTGTTTTCAAAAATATATAACAAGTATATTACGTTAATTCTAATTTAGATATCCTTTTCTTAATCCGGAGTATTTAGGCATTTTAAAGAACACCCTTTGTTGGATTATATATAATAGCTTTTTATATAACTATTCTTTTTAATCAACACTTCATTGTTAACATGTATTAAATTATTACTATTCATTGATGCGCTTGTCATTAAGATTATTGATTAATCGTTTTACTCATTATTACGCTTACCTAACAGACTATTAGCAATACATTGAGCTTATTGCTTACTCACTTAACATTCTCTTTTCATTACAAGTTACCACTATGAGTTTTAGTGAGTTATTAACTTATTCCTATTTTCATTTATTTTTTGTTTATTTCTATTTATAAACATACCTTGAGGTATTAATTTATGTCATTTTTAAAAGCAGCTGATGCACAAGCATACAGAGTATCACAAGCCATTCTATTGGTAGATTTAGATAAGGCAGTTAAGCAGTTAATATCTATTTTCCATTATCAGTCACTTGCCTCTCATCGTGATAATTTCAATAGGGGTTCTCATAGGAATCCCTGGCATAAGGTGCTTAAACTGTATCGGCAGATTGATTTAAGTTATGTCAATCAGTCTATCCAGCTATCAAGTATTCCACCTTATTGCCGTTTGTTATTTTTTGTTGATGCCTCTAAAAAATTATACATATCGTTAAAAGAGGCTTATTTAGTGGATAGTAAGCGTAGTATTTATAGTAATCCAGAGCAAATGCAGTATCTAAAAGTGATATTATGGAGTTTAAACAAAGCAAAAATGGCTCCTTGGTTTAAGACATTTACAAGAGCATATCAACGTCAAGAAAAAGATAACTTTAATAGTGCTAAGGCGTATGTGAATGGGTTGTTTATGAAGCATTCACGACTATTAGTCGTAAGAGTGGATTTAGGTTATTATAAGGATAAAACAGCTTGTTATCAGCAGTTTTGCTATGATTTTGAGCGTTTTACCCAGTTAATTCCAAGTCATAGTGCATTTACTGATAAAGTGGGTTATGTCTGGAAAATAGAATATGGCCCAGACAAAGGGTATCACGTACATCTATTAGTTTTTTATAACGGAGCAAAGCGTTGTGAGGATGCTAGTATTGGTCGAATGATCGGGGAGTTTTGGCAGGAACTCACTGCGTCAAGGGGGTTATATTTTAATTGTAATACCTTAACTTATAAGCAGCAATTAACTAGTTTTACAACCAATTGTTTGGGTACGATCGAGCGAAGCGAGCAAGAGAAGATACAGCATTTAATCGATAGTGTTTTAGGGTACTTAGTTAAAATAGATCCTTACCTTAAACTTATTAAAGTTGACTCAAATAGAATAGTAGGACGTGGTCAGATGCCGGCGGGAATTAGTTTTAATACTCAAGCCTAGTTAACTTTTAACTATCGAAATTCTGCTATGCTGTACATGAGTAAAATAGACCGCTTTACAAACATCACGGTTAGGCGGTCTATTTTAGTAGCGGGGTATTCATTCTTTATTGACAATTTCGTTATTTTTTAGGGGCTGTTGACATTTTATTTTAACTAAAAGAAATGAAAAAACTATTACTGAATCTTTGTTTTGCTACTTAAGTTATTAAATCAGTAGGTTAGCCTGCAAATGTCAACATATCCTAATAAGCTCTTAATTATTTAAAGCAGGACTTTTACCATAAGAGTAAAGAAACAATGGCATTAAGCATGGTAATTTAAAATATCAATAAAGAATTTTAAATTAAATATACACGCTCAATGCAACGAAATAATTTTTTAAATTCTACTATTTTTTCACGTCATCAACTATTGCTGTAGCACCTGCCTGTGCAACTGACATGTCTTCCTCAACACTACCGCCGCTTACACCAATCGCCTTTTTTACGGCAGCATCAATCACTTTATCAGCTTGCGCCTGTGTGATATCGCCAGGTAAATAAAGTTTCGAAGGATCCTCGCCACTCCAAGCGTTCATCCCTATAAATAATTGGACAATTAACATTATTTTAAAAAAAGAAATTATTTTTCGTTGCATCTTTAGTCTCCTAGTAGTAATTATATGAGTAAACAACTAATACCTAGCCAATTTGATCGTCAAGTAGCAGGACTTAATATCAAAGTGGGTATTTTAAATCAATTTATTTTATTGACAGGCCTCATGCTATATATCCATTAAGAAGCGAGCTTAACCTATATCCTCTACCTTCACTTTCCACAATATATTGACTGTTATCAAATGTCCAAGAAATAGCTAAAGAAAGTCTATTAAAAATAGCTTTTATCTATATTTTATTATTAAATCAATTTGTTTACCTATCATGGATAGTCACTCTCCTTAAGTAAATAGCCCTATACAAGGGGGTACAATATAATATGAATTTTATTTATTTATTTTGTGTGTTTTTATACATTTTTTCTTGTTACTTCAGTATTGGTTTTAGTCGTACGCTGTTGTTTAGCTAGTCATTGCTGTTTATGGTAACGACTTAGTTTTCCTTTAATAAAGATCTTATCTGTCACTTCGGTTGTTTTATTTGTTATAAGGCGCGTTGAATTAAGTGGTTTAAAGCAAAGGTATTCATCAAGCAAGGTTAAAGTAATCATGGCTTTTTTAAGAAAGCATGTATTATTTTGTTGTGCTTGCTTGGTATAGACCTGTTTATTTTTTTTATCTTGCTCAATCCATTGGCTCTGAAAACCGCCTACTCGAGTAATAGTGTACCAAAGCCTCTGTAATAGTCGAGGCAAGTCTTCTTGAGTGGGATTAAAAAATAGCAATCCTTGATAATAAAAACCTTTGAGTGCGCTATATTTAAGGCTAAATGCAAAGCCAAGTAACTCAATAACTGGGCGATGTCCATTATCATAAAGAAATATGAGCTTTTGGGGGGGGCTAAATAGTTTAGAAACTGCTGGCGATGCTGCTTTACAGTTGTATAGTCAGGGTAAGTAGCAGGCTGAGAAAAAGGGGTAATACTGGGGGTGGGATTATAATTTAATTCCAAAATAGGTGTTTTTAGGGTTTTGAGATTTTAAGTAAAAGCACTATGATTGTAACTCGTTGATTTAATTGGTCGGGACGGAGTGATTTGAACACTCGACCCCTTGCACCCCATGCAAGTGCGCTACCAAGCTGCGCTACGCCCCGAATATATTTTGCAAATAATACACTATGTCGCGATAAAAGAGTAGCCTATACGCATTATATTTATATCGTATTTTTGATTTACCCATGTTTTAGTGTTTGTCTGAGTCTCCTTTTTAGGTTTAAATATCTTCACTTAATTAGGGTAATCTATTCTTTATGTTTGGTATCATCTACAGTTTTTTCTCTTAAACAGTATATAATTAACATTTTATAAGTATTTTTAGCAAAGTTATCGTCTTGCACGTTAGAGTGCGGTAGAATAGGCGGTAATTATTGTATGGATACTATTCATACAGTTAACCATTTAAAAATTTTGAGTTGATCAACGAGAAGCGAATATATTTATGATGCGCAGTCACTATTGTGGACAGCTAAACAAAAGTTTAGACGGACAAGAGATTACGATTTGTGGATGGGTACACCGTCGTCGTGATCATGGCGGGGTTATTTTCTTTGATGTGCGTGACCGTGAAGGGTTGGCGCAGGTCGTATTTGACCCAGATCGTAAAGAAACCTTTGCTAAAGCCGACCGAGTTCGTAGCGAATATGTGGTTAAGGTAACAGGTAAAGTGCGCCCACGCCCTGAAGGTTCAGTTAATGCTAATCTAGCATCGGGTGAAATTGAGATTGTAGGCTATGAGTTAGAAGTGCTTAATACGTCTGAGACACCTCCGTTTGTGTTAGATGATTACTCAGAGGTGAGCGAAGAAGTTCGTTTGCGTTATCGCTTTCTTGATTTACGTCGTCCAGAAATGGCGAGCAAACTAAAACTACGTGCGAGCATTACCTCAAGTATTCGTCGCTATTTAGATGAGCATGGCTTTTTAGATATTGAAACGCCTATTCTAACCCGTGCCACACCAGAGGGTGCCCGTGATTATTTAGTGCCAAGTCGTACGTATCCGGGACATTTCTTTGCATTGCCACAGTCGCCACAGTTGTTTAAACAATTATTGATGGTGGCAGGGTTTGATCGTTACTACCAAGTAGCTAAGTGCTTTCGTGATGAAGACTTACGCGCAGACCGCCAGCCAGAATTTACTCAAATTGATATTGAAACCAGTTTCTTAGATGAAAACGATATCATGGATATCACAGAGAATATGGTTTGCAAGCTATTTAAAGAAGTGCTTGATGTTGAGTTTGGTAATTTTCCACGCATGACTTATGCAGAAGCTATGCGCCGTTATGGTTCAGATAAGCCCGACCTACGTAACCCATTGGAGTTAGTGGATGTGGCTGATCAGCTTAAAGATGTTGATTTTAAAGTGTTTGCAGGGCCAGCTAATGATCCTAAAGCCCGCGTTACTGCGTTGCGTGTACCGGGTGGCGCGAGCATGCCACGTAGCCGTATTGACGAATATACTAAGTTTGTAGGTGTCTATGGTGCTAAAGGGCTTGCTTATATTAAAGTTAATGAGCGCGCTAACGGGGTAGAAGGCTTACAGTCACCGATTGTAAAAAATATTCCGCTTGAAAATCTAAACAATATTCTTGATCGCGTAGGCGCGGTAGATGGTGATATTGTGTTCTTTGGTGCTGATAAGGCAAAAGTAGTTAGTGATGCACTAGGTGCGCTGCGTATTCGGTTAGGGCATGATCTTGAGTTATTAACATGCAAATGGGCGCCAATGTGGGTCGTTGATTTCCCAATGTTTGAAGAGAATGATGATGGTAGCGTCAGTGCGTTGCATCACCCATTCACTGCTCCTAGCTGCACACCAGGCGAGCTAGCGGCTAATCCATTACCTGCCTTATCACGTGCTTATGATATGGTATTAAATGGTACTGAATTAGGTGGTGGTTCTATCCGTATTCATGATAAAGACATGCAACAGGTAGTCTTCCGTGTACTAGGCATTAGCGAAGAAGAGCAGCAAGAAAAATTTGGTTTCTTACTGGATGCCTTAAAATACGGTGCACCTCCTCATGGTGGTTTAGCCTTTGGTTTAGATCGTTTAGTGATGCTGATGACCGATTCAAGCTCTATTCGTGAAGTGATCGCATTCCCTAAAACACAAAGTGCTAGCGATTTAATGACGGATGCACCTGGTTTAGTGGATGCCAAAGCGCTAAAAGAGTTAAATATTCGTTTGCGTGAACAACCTAAAGCAGACGAACAGTAAACAATAGGAACGGTGGTTTATGTAGCCGCCGTTCTACTTTCAATCGTTAGACAATACGGAGTCGTGTATGGCTGGACATTCCAAGTGGGCCAACATTAAACACCGCAAAGGTCGCCAAGATGCGAAACGCGGTAAGATTTTCACTAAGGTTATTCGTGAGTTAACCGTTGCAGCCAGTCAAGGTGGCGGAGTACCTGCAGATAACCCCCGGTTACGTTTGGCTGTTGATAAAGCGCTGGCCGTAAACATGACCCGCGATACCATTGATCGTGCTATTGCACGTGGTGCGGGTACCAATGAAGCCGCTAATATGGAAGAGTTAACCTATGAGGGTTATGGTCCTAATGGTGTGGCAGTGTTTGTTGAAGCGATGACAGATAACCGTAATCGCACTGCAGCAGAAGTACGCCATGCTTTTAGTAAATTAGGAGGCAACTTAGGAACTGATGGCTCTGTGGCTTATCTATTTGAGCGTAAAGGGCAAATCTCCTTTGAGCCCGGTGTGGATGAAGAAGCTTTATTAGACGTTGCATTAGAGGCAGGTGCTGATGATGTGGTGACTAATGACGATGGTTCTGTTGACGTGTTTACTACGTTCCAAAGCTTTATCGCGGTTAAAGAGGCATTAGCTGCCGCAGGCTACAAGTCAGAAGCGGCTGAAATAGCCATGATCGCAGGTACAGAAGCGGATCTGACTGATCTAGAGTCTGCCCAAAAAATCATTAAACTTATCGATGCGTTAGAAGATTTAGACGATGTACAAAACGTTTACTCTAATGCCAATATACCCGATGAAATTATGGAACAATTAGGCGACTAATTGCTTTATTACATAATGAGGTAACTGCGTGGCAATTATTTTGGGCATTGATCCGGGATCGCGCATTACAGGTTTTGGGATTATTAACGAAAACGGCCAGAAGTGTGAATATATCGCTTCTGGCTGTATTCGTACACCTGAAGGAAATTTACCTGATAAGTTACAGACGATTTTTCAGGGTGTACAAGAAGTAATTGACATGTATCAACCTACCACCATGGGGGTTGAGCAGGTTTTTATGGCAAAAAGTGCCGACTCCGCCTTAAAGCTTGGGCAAGCGAGAGGTTCTGCCATTGTAGCTGCAGCGATGAAAGGTGTTGAGATTGCTGAATACAGTGCGCGGCAAGTGAAGAAAACCGTTACTGGTTCGGGCGCAGCAGATAAAGAGCAAGTCATGTTAATGGTGATGCACCTATTAAAGTTAGACAAGCGCCCGCAGGTAGATGCCTCTGATGCATTAGCCATTGCTTTATGCCATATGCAGCACAGACAAACACTGATCCCTTTAGGATTGGAAACAGCTAAGCGGCGGCGTGGTAGATTAAGGTTGCCTTCGTAAAGGGAGAGGGTTGAATGAGTACACGGGTAGGTACATGTCCGCACTGTGCTAAACAGATGCAACCAACGCTGATAGAAAAAAATATAATCCGTCGTAACAGGTATGAGTGCACGAAATGTTTTAAAAAAATAGTAGAGTGCATAGCTTCGGGCTGTCATAATTACGTAGTGCTTGGATTTTGGAATAGATATTGCTTATCTTGTGCATGCATTGATGATGGTGTCGATGACTATAATTATACGGAATATCCCTCAAGTAATAAAAATATAGAGAACGCAGCTAAACTAGGTGGTTACTATGCAGTCTGTACTACTACGGCTAAAGCAGTTGAAACTAAGCGTTGTGCTGGTGATGATTCAGACACAGATAGCTGTGATGTAGATAATGATAGTACTAGCGTTGATTGCGATGGTGATAGCGGCAGCGATGATTAATAGTACAGGTATGGTTTGATAGGACGTTTACAGGGTATATTGGCAGAAAAACAACCCCCCCACTTATTGGTGGATGTCAATGGCGTAGGCTATGCGGTAGAAGTACCGATGAGTACCTATTACCAACTACCCGATATTGACAAAAAAGTAACCTTGCATATTCATCAAGTGGTGCGTGAAGATGCACACCTTTTATATGGCTTTTATGAAAAGAAAGAGCGTGAGCTATTTCGAGAGCTAATCCGTCTTAATGGAGTAGGGCCAAAACTGGCTTTAGCCCTGATGTCTACTTTATCGGTGAATGAAATGATCGAAACGGTACGTCAGCAAAATACGGCGGCTCTTATTAAAGTACCGGGTGTGGGCAAGAAAACAGCAGAACGCTTATTAATAGAACTACGTGATCGATTTAAAGCATGGGAAGGTGGTGCAGAGCCAGCATCAGCTTTATCGGCTGAAGTGGCTACTACAAATCCCGCTACCAGCGCTGAGATGGACGCAGTCAGCGCTTTAGTTTCATTAGGCTATAAACCGCAAGATGCCAGCCGCGCAGTATCGCTGGTTGCTAATAAAGATGAATTAAGTAGTGAAGAACTTATTCGCCGTGCATTAAAAGGTAAAGGCTAGTCATGATAGAGCAAGATCGACTACTCACAGGCAATGCTAGGGATAGAGAAGATCAACAGGATCGTGCCATTCGTCCACTTACACTGGTTGACTATATAGGCCAGCAAAAAGTAAAAGAGCAAATGGAGCTTTTTATCAAAGCGGCGCGAGGAAGACAAGAGTCACTTGATCATACCCTTATTTTTGGTCCACCGGGTTTAGGTAAAACTACCCTTGCCAATATTATTGCCAATGAAATGGGTGTGTCGGTTAAAAGTACTTCGGGGCCTGTGCTTGAAAAAGCAGGCGATTTAGCTGCACTATTGACTAACTTAGAACCGGGTGATGTACTGTTTGTGGATGAAATCCACCGCCTTTCACCGATGGTGGAGGAAGTGCTTTATCCAGCAATGGAAGACTTTCAGTTAGATATCATGATTGGTGAGGGCCCAGCTGCACGATCGATCAAGCTTGATTTGCCACCTTTTACCTTGGTAGGGGCTACCACCCGTGCTGGTATGTTGACTAACCCGTTGCGTGACCGCTTTGGTATAGTGCAACGCTTAGAATTTTATGAAGCGGCTGATTTGACCACCATTGTGACACGTTCGGCGGGTATTTTAGATATACCTATTGAGTCAGAAGGTGCAAAAGAAATAGCGAAGCGCTCAAGAGGAACCCCTCGGATAGCTAATCGCATTTTACGGCGTGTGCGTGATTATGCTCAAGTAAAAGGGCAGGGCATTATTAGCCAATACATAGCTAACCAAGCATTAGGCATGCTGGATGTGGATGAAAGTGGTTTTGATCATCTCGATCGACGTTTACTGCTCACCATGATTGATAAGTTCGATGGTGGCCCTGTTGGTTTAGATAACCTAGCCGCCGCGATCAGTGAAGAGCGTAATACCATTGAGGATGTGTTAGAGCCTTACCTAATACAGCAAGGATTTATTATGCGTACACCCAGAGGAAGAATGGTGACTCGACATGCTTATTTACATTTTGGTTTAAATATTCCTAAAAAAATGGTGGAAAGCACTACACCTGATCTATTTAATGAGTAAAATAGTAGACTGTTTGGTTTAAGAAAATGGTACATGGTGTAAGCAATGCAAACTGAAAAGAATAATAACCCCGTTTTTAGTCAAGCCTACCGTGTTTATTACGAGGATACGGACGCAGGTGGAGTTATTTATCACAGTAACTACTTTAAATTTATGGAGCGCGTTCGCACTGAATGGCTGCGTAATAGTGGTTATTCACAACATGAGTTAGCAAAAGAAAACATCATTTTTGTGGTGCATTCGGCTTCTATTCGCTATATAGCACCGGGTCGCTTAGATGATGAGCTAGTGGTAACTGCCACCATTAAAGAAGTAAAACGTGCAAGTTTTGTGTTTTTTCAGCAAGTGTATAAAAAAATGCCAGATGGTAGTCAAGTATTACTTTGTGAAGCTGATATAAGATTAACGCTTATTGATAGTATAGCATTTAAAGCTAGACCGTTACCTGCTGAAATTATAGATATTTTTTTAAAGTAATTTGACTTTATTTTTATAGGAGAGTGATTGTGCAGCCAACCGTTCATGATATGTCCGTGTGGGGTCTGGTATCTCAAGCAACGTGGGTAGTACAGTTGATTATGTTAGCGTTGCTAACAGCCTCACTGCTATCGTGGATTATTATTTTTCAACGTAGTAAGGTGATGAACGTTGCTAAAAAAGGATTGGCTCACTTTGAAGACCAGTTTTGGTCGGGGATGGATTTGTCCAAACTTTACCGTCAAGTCAATAGCAATCCTGATCCTGACTGTGGTGTTGAGCAAGTATTTAGAGCAGGGTTCAAAGAGTTCTCGCGGCTAAGCCAGCTTCCCGGTATGGAACCCGACGCTATTATGGTGGGTACACAACGTGCCATGCGCGTAGCCATAGCAAGAGAAGAAGAAAAGCTACAAAATCATTTACCCTTTTTAGCTACAGTGGGCTCTACCAGCCCTTATGTTGGGCTATTTGGTACGGTGTGGGGCATCATGAGCGCATTTATGGGATTGGCTAATGTTCAACAAGCCACCCTCTCAACGGTTGCCCCCGGTATTGCTGAAGCGTTGATTGCTACTGCGATTGGTCTATTTGCCGCCATTCCTGCGGTAGTGGCTTACAACCGTTTTGCAACCAAAGCAGATACATTACTTGGACACTATGATAACTTTGCTGAAGAGTTCCAAGCGATCTTACATCGCAAGGTACATACCTTCAGTGAATAAAGGGGCAAATTAAGGTGGCCAGACGTAATAAACATAAACCCGTAGCTGAAATGAACGTAGTACCCTACATTGACGTAATGTTGGTACTATTAGTTATTTTTATGGTAACTGCCCCTATGCTAAATCAAGGGGTCAATGTAGATTTACCTAAAGTAACCAGCGAAGCACTGCCTACGGATACGAATCAAAAAGTAATTACGGTATCCATTAAGGCGGATGGCAGTTACTATCTAACCTATGGCGATGGCCCTGCTACTGACGATAACCAAGCTGAAAAAACAATATCGCTTACGGACATGACCGATAAGGTTAAAAAAATTATCACAGCACCGGGTAATGCAAAAAGCCAAGTATTTGTGCGTGGTGATAAAAATGCTAATTATGGATTAGTGATGGGCGCGATGTCGGCATTGCAACAAGCTGGGGTGGGCAATGTTGGTTTAATTACCGAGGCACCCAATGGCTAGGCGGTTTATTTCTTCGGAAAGTTATATTATTCCGGTGATTTTAGCCCTGATACTAGAAGGGCTTATTATTAGTGCCTTTTTTGTGGGTTGGTCAAGCACACCTGATATTCCGCCTGCTAAACCTACCATGATAGCGACGGTGTATGAGCTTAACTCAAAAAGCCCAGCAACCAAGCAAACAGATAATAAAATAGCCGGTGAAGCTAAGCAAACTAAAGCACATATTACAAAAGATGATCAGCAGGAAACAAAGCGCGCTGAGCAGGAAAAAATAGCGGTGGCTAAAGCTAAAGCCGATGCACAGGCAAAAGTCGATGCTAAAGCCAAGGCGGATGCAAAGGCAAAGGCTGATAAAGAGAAAGCAGAGGCTAAGGCGAAAGCAGATGCCAAAGCCAAGGCAGATGCAAAGGCAAAGGCTGATAAAGAAAAAGCGGCTAAAGACGCAGCTGCTCGTAAAGCGAAAGAGGATAAAGAGGCAGCTGCATTAGCTGATCTATTAGGTAGTAAGGTTGAACATGGGGCGACTAAGGGCGATCAGTTGGGGGATCAGGTCGTTGGTAGTTTAGATGACTTGATTAAAAACCTCGTTCAGCAAAACTGGATGGAGTTAGGTAATCCTGTTCCCGGTACGACGGTAGAGTTAACCATTAGCATGCTACCCGATGGTACGATTACAAAAGTTATTGTCAGTCGTAGTAGTGGTAATGTGGCATTTGATAGTTCGGCCATAGCGGCGGCGCAAAACGTAGTACGTGTGCCAGAAATCCAAAAATTAGATTCAAATACATTTAATCAACTGTATCGACAAAGAAAATTCATTTTTACATCAAAGGGCTAGTTAACGTGAAAAAAATTATTCACTTATTTGTTTTATGTATTATGGCTTGTATAGGAACAGCCTATGCAGCCGACGCGATTGTGATTGATGGTGGTAGTAATAAAGCTATCTCTATTGCTGTTGTGCCCTTTGGAGGGGATAATACCCAGCCAGATTTAGCCAGCATTATTGGTAATGACCTGTATAACTCTGGTATTTTTGATCCGTTGCCAAGGCAAAATATGCTAAGCCAACCACATACCACCAATCAAATGGCGTTTAATGATTGGAGTGCAGTTAGAGCGCAATTTGTGGTGATTGGTAGTATCACGCCCGTAGGTAATAAAATGGAGATTAGATATTACCTTTATAATGTGGCGGCTAAGCAACAAATATTAGCCGGTTCTGTATCAGGTACGCCTAATCAGTACCGTGCATTAGCTCACTACATTGCTGACCAAGTTTTTGAGAAAATCACGGCTATAAAAGGGGCGTTTTCTACTAAGCTTATTTATGTCACACAGTTAGGCAAAGACAGCTATGCATTAAGAATGGCTGATTATGATGGCGCTAACCCTGTCACATTATTAACCTCAAAAGAGCCTATTTTATCGCCTCGCATTTCACCTGATCATAAAAAAGTACTTTATGTGTCTTTTGAAACCAAACGCCCACGTATTTATTTACAAGATATTGCGACAGGAACGCGCGAACAGCTAACCAACTATACTGGATTAAATAGTGCACCTGCTTGGTCTCCCGATGGTCAAAAAATTGCCTTTGTATTATCTAAAGATGGTAATCCAGAGCTGTATACTATGCGTTTAGATAGTAAGTTAGTGCATCGCTTAACCAATAATAATGCCATTGATACAGAGCCTGTATGGAGTAAAGATGGTAATAGTCTCTACTTTACCTCTGATCGTTCAGGCGCACCTCAAATTTATAAAGTGAATGTGGCAACGGGCAGCACAGAACGTGTTTCTAGCGTGGGTAATTATAATGCGAACCCTAAAATAGCCGCTGATGACAGTATGTTGGTGATGGTACATCGTCAAGATGGATACCGTAATTTTGCGATTGCTTCGCAAAACTTAAAAACGAATCGTGTGAGTATTTTGTCAAATACAAATTTAGATGACTCACCCACTATTGCTCCGAACGGAACAATGGTAATCTATGCAACGCGTAATCAAGGGCAAGGCGTATTGATGTTGTCTTCTATTAATGGGCGCGTGCATACACAGTTACCAATTAATGACGGTGATCTAAGAGAACCTTCTTGGTCTCCTTTTGTTAAGTAAGTTGTTATTTTTATAGTGTTAATATTTTTTATGGAGTTTTAAATAAATGAAATTTGCTAAATTAGCGATGTATGCAGTGATTATTGCCTTTGTTGCGGGTTGTGCTACTAAAGAAGCTGATAGCAGTGCCACTAATGGAACAGAGGGCTCAGGTTATAGCGAAGGCGCAAATACTAACGGTGTAGGTAGTAATGGTTTTGAGGCAGGTGGTGCGATTCCTAGTTTAGGTTTAAGCGCAGAAGAAGCTAATGCATTACGTGCTATTACAACCTTTTACTTTAACTATGACAGTTCAGACATTCAGCCAGATTCAACACGTGCGTTAGATGTACATGCCTATGACTTGAAAAATAATGGTAAACATGTTGTGTTACAAGGTAATACTGACGAACGTGGTACACGTGAATATAATATGGCGCTAGGCGAGCGTCGCGCCGCAGCAGTAAAAAACTATTTAACCATGCAAGGTGTATCGCCTTCACAGTTAGAGCTTGTTTCTTACGGTAAAGAGCGTCCAGCAGTAAGTGGCAATGACGAAGCAGCATGGGCTAAAAATCGTCGTGTTGAGTTAGTAGCACAATAAGAGGAAGGTAATGATGAAAGTGAAGTCTTGGCAACTAGTTGTTTTTGCATTAAGCAGTTTGCCACTTTTGTGTGCAGGGCAAACGGCAGGGCAGAATGGTGCTAATTCTTCTCTTTCAGGCCAAGCACAATTGTTTATGCAAATGCAGCAAATGCAAAATCAAATAGATCAGTTGCGTGGCACATTAGAAGAGCAGCAGTTGCTTATTAAGCAAATGCAGCAAGAGGGATTAGAGCGTTATCAAGATTTAGATAAGCGAATCACTAATGCGGGCAGTTCTTCTAACTCAGTCAATAATAATGCGAGTGGGGCGATTGATGCCAGTGCAACGCTACCTCCACCGGCTAATACAGCAGAGCCTGCTGATCCGGAAAAGGAAAAGATTTATTATGAGGCCGCGTATAGTTTAATCCAGAAAAAGGATTTTACGAACGCACAAAAAGCCTTTACGGTATTTTTACAAAAATTTCCTAACAGTCAATATGCGCCTAATGCACAGTATTGGATAGCAGAAATTTATCTGTCGCAGGGAGATATGCAAAATGCCAATACGAGTTTTAGTAAGGTCATTAGCCAATACCCTAAAAACAATAAAATACCGGATGCTATGTATAAATTAGCTACTGTTCAGCAACGACTTGGTAATAATGCAAAAGCGAAAGAGCTTTTAAACCAAGTGGTAAGCCAATATCCAAAAACTTCGGCGGCAACACTCGCTAAACGCATGTTGCCCACACTAAATTAACTAAAATTTAGTACAGAAGTTGTTTTTTTAACGCAACGGAGTCGGATGGCCTGTTTAGCTGTTACGACCGGAGCCCATCATGAAGTTACGTATAACAGAGATTTTTTATTCGCTACAAGGCGAAGCAAGAACCATAGGATTTCCTACGGTTTTTATTCGTCTAACGGGTTGTCCACTGCGCTGTCAGTATTGTGATACAACCTATGCATTTAAAGGGGGCGAGATGATGTCGCTCGATGCTATTATGGAGCAGGTTGCCTCGTATGCACCGCGTCATATTTGTGTGACAGGTGGTGAGCCATTAGCGCAACCCAATTGTATTTCTTTACTAGAAAGATTATGTGATGCTGGCTATGAGGTATCCTTAGAAACCAGTGGAGCCTTGGATATTTCATCCACCGATACCCGTGTTAGCCGTGTGGTTGATTTGAAAACGCCAGACTCTAAAGAAGTTGAACGCAATTTATATGAGAATATAAATTACCTGACAAAAAACGATCAGGTCAAATTTGTCATTTGCTCAAAAACAGACTATGACTGGGCAAAGACTAAACTTATTCAGTATAACTTAGCTGAGCGCGTGGGCGATGTAATTTTCTCGCCTAGCCACCAACAAGTTAAGCCACAAGAGCTGGCAGACTGGATTGTGACAGATAATTTGCCCGTGCGTTTTCAACTACAATTACATAAAATTCTTTGGAATGATGAGCCAGGACATTAATAATGACAGTATCAAAAAAAGCAGTTATTTTATTATCGGGCGGATTAGACTCCGCCACTATATTAGCCATTGCTAAATCAGAAGGTTATACTTGCTATACCATGAGTTTTGACTACGGTCAGCGCCATCGTGCTGAGCTTATCGCCGCTGAGCAAGTGTCTAAACAGTTAGGCGCAGTTTCGCATAAGGTGATTAAGTTAGGCTTAGATGCCATTGGTGGTTCAGCACTAACGGATCAAACCTTAGAAGTACCTGAGTCGCCTACAGAGGGGATTCCTATTACCTATGTACCTGCTAGAAATACGGTATTTTTATCATTGGGGTTAGGTCTTGCTGAAGTATTAGAAGCACAAGATATTTTTATTGGGGTGAATGCCGTTGATTATTCTGGATACCCTGATTGTCGCCCTGAGTTTATTGAGGCATTTGAGAAAATGGCTAATTTAGCCACTAAAATAGCGGTAGAGGGTAAGCCTTTTAGAATTCAAGCACCACTACAAAACTTATCAAAGGCACAAATTATTCAAAAGGGAATAGCTTGCGGGGTTGATTATGCACTGACTATTTCTTGTTATCAAGCCGATGAGCAAGGTAATGCTTGTGGCAAATGTGATAGTTGTAGGCTAAGAGCAGAAGGTTTTAAGCAAGCGGGAGTAGCTGACCCTACCCGTTATGCAAAGTAATAAGAGATAAATTGAGATATTAACGGAACAAAAGGAGTTATGAATTATGCAGAGTGCTTACATGGTACTCACGTTGTTGATATTAGTAGCGGTTTCTCAACTGGGTAGCCGTTTATTACCTTTTATTCCTGTTCCGATTTTACAAATTATATTAGGTACTGCTGTTGCGTGGCCTGCTTTGGGCTTTCATGTTGAGTTCGAGCCTGAGCTGTTTTTGATGCTGTTTTTACCACCGCTACTCTTTTCTGATGGCTGGCAAGTGCCTAAACGTGATTTGTGGAAGTACCGAGGGCCTATTTTCTTATTAGCGGTAGGGCTGGTTGTATTTACCGTTGTGGCGGCTGGTTATTTTATACACTTTATTATTCCTGCTATTCCTTTACCGGCTGCCTTTGCACTAGCAGCTATGTTGTCACCCACGGATGCGGTGGCTGTGTCGGCGGTAACACGTGGAAAGTTACCGGTGCCTTTAATGCGGTTATTGCAAGGTGAGTCATTAATGAATGATGCCACCGGCCTTGTGACCTTTAAGTTTGCATTGGTGGCGGCTATTACCGGTGTATTTTCTATTGTTGATGCCAGTATTTCATTTGTAATTGTGGCGCTAGGTGGTTTGGCGGTAGGCGCTGTAATGAGTTGGTTATTAGGGCAACTGCGTGGTTGGATGATTAATCGTGGATGGGATGATCCAGCGACTCATGTGATGCTAATGCTATTATTGCCTTTTGTTGCTTATGTGGTAGCAGAGCATATGCATGTTTCAGGTATCTTGTCAGCGGTTGCGGCCGGCATGATGCAAAGCTGGGTTGATTTGTTGCCACGGCAAACCTCCACAAGGCTATTAAATCGAAGCGTATGGGCATTACTTGAGTTCGTATTTAACGGGCTTATCTTTATTTTATTAGGGCTTCAACTACCAGATATTATCAAACGAGTGTTGGCTAAAGCAGGGCCAGGTCAACAACTCTCAATGTTTGCTTCTGAGCTATTTGTTATCTTCTTGATTTTCTTTATTCTCATTGCATTGCGCTTTATTTGGATTAAAGTTAATTGGTATTTAATTGCTAAGGTTAATACGTTGCGACAAAAAAAGTTGGATGTTTCGCAGAGTAAAACGGCCGCATTATTACTTACTTTTGGTGGGGTGCGGGGTGCGGTAACCCTAGCGGGTACGCTTTCGATACCTTTATTTATTGATGCAAAGCTAGGTATCCCTTTTCCCGAGCGTGATACGATGGTTTTTATTGCGGTAGGCGTTATTATGCTGTCGCTGGTTAGTGCATGTATTATTCTACCCTTGCTGCTAAAAGGCGTGGAGATGAAAGAGGATGAGGCGCGTAATAAAGAGTTGCAATCGGCAAAGCGTAAGACGGCAGAAGCAGCTATCCATGTATTAGAAACCGAAGAAATAACCTCAGATCCTGCTATTTCTGAAAACCCTTCACTTGCATCCATGGTGGCAGAGGCTAAAGCAAGGCTTATGGCGGAATACCGTGAGCATTTAACTGCCTATGATAGTGATGTAGAAGTAGCTAAAAATGTTAAGTACACTGATAAGTTAGAAAAAGACTTGAGGTTAAGGGCATTAAGAGCACAACGCTTGGAACTTTATAGTTTGAGACGTCATCGAGCAATAGGTGATGATATAGTGAAGAAAATTTTAGATGAGCTTGATATACAAGAAGCAAGTCTTTCTGATACACATTCTGCACATTAATTGTTGCAATACGGTTTAAATATTGGTGAATAATTGTTTTATAATATGAACTAGTCTATTAGTAGTATAAAAGAGGATGCTTGCAACGTATGAGTCAGCAAGATTATTTTATTTTGTGGTCAATTTATAGCGTTACTGCTGTTATTTTGTTATTAGCAAGTATCTTCTTTACGGGTTTTCTGTGGCGTATTATAAAAGAGCCTATCGTTATTATCGTGGCTATTCTACTGTTTTATCCCATTTTAATTGATCCTGAAAAAATACAATATGCTCCTGCCATTTCTGTAATGGCTATAGATTTTTTAATGGGGGTGGGCGATCATCAAGTCGCCATTATTAATCAGCTTACCTATTGTATAGAAATGGCGCTCGTTGTTTATTTTATTTTTGCTATTTTTATTCGTTGGCCCATCGAGATAGTCTTTCGTAAGTGGTATAACAATAGAAAAGCTCAAAAACAACAACCTCAAGAACAACAACTAACAAAAGAAAAGAAACAAAAAAGGCCAAAAAAAGAGAAAGAGGAATTTGTCTATTTTAAAGATAGTTATAATCAGCCTTCGTTACACGCCGATGAGAAACTATAACGAAAGTAATAAATGAAATACTTGGCAATAGCTTATTAAGTTGTTACCCTTATTTTAATCGATATTTTTGGCTCGCTTAACCTTAAGAGGCACTTTATGTCTGAGCAAATTAATGCTGATGTTGTTATTGTAGGTGGTGGTATTGCAGGTTTATGGCTTAGTGCAAGATTACACAAGCTAGGTTATGGCACGCTGTTAATTGAGAATAATACACTGGGTGGTGGTCAATCTGTAAAGTCGCAAGGTATTATTCATGGGGGGACTAAGTATGCCTTGCAAGGTGCGCTAACCACTGCCTCTGAATCGATCTCCCAAATGCCGCAACGCTGGCGCGATAGTTTAGCGGGTGTAGGCGAGCTTGATCTCACCCGCGTTAATATTTTAAGTCATTACCACTACCTATGGTCGCCTGGTGGCTTAGCTAAAAATTTAATGGGTTTCTTTGCCAGTAAAGCACTACGTGCTCGCGTCAAACAAGTTAAAGGTGAAGAGTTACCAGAGGCTTTGCAAAGCCGTGACTTTAAAGGTAAATCCTATCGTTTGGATGAGCTTGTGCTTGATGTGCCAACGCTTATAGCACGTTTAGTTGAATTGTCGGCTAACCGTGTATTATCCGCTAAAACAATTAACCTCGTTGAACATACACAGCAAGGTGTTACAATAACAGCAGATGATTATAGGATTAACTGCCAGCGCATTATTTTTGCAGCGGGTGAGGGTAACGAATCACTGACGCAAGCATTTAATCTTGAGCAGCCTAAAATGCAACGCAGACCACTGCACATGGTGATGGTCAAGTCACCAACGATAAAGCCAATGTATGCCCATTGTTTAGGTAATGGTTCAAAGCCACGGGTGACTATTACGACGCATTATCATCGTGATGGTTCGCCCGTTTGGTATGTGGGGGGGGAGCTAGCAGAGGCTAGCGGGGTGGCGCGTGAGCCTGTTGAACAAATCGAGTTTGCTAAAAAAGAATTAGCAAAATTGCTACCATGGATTGATTTAAGTGCTGCGCAGTGGGCAACGCTGCGAGTGAATAGAGCAGAACCAGCACAGAGTATGTTAACACGCCCAGATAGCGCTTTTATTGCTAAAGAGGCTGCGATTATGGTGGGATGGCCTACTAAATTAGCACTAGCCCCTGATTTTGCCGATCAATGCCTTGTGTTACTAAATAAAGATAGTATTCAACCTACTTATAATCAGCCATTGCCTGATCATTTACCTGCACCCGCCATTGCTAATTGTGCATGGGATGATTTATTGACATGAGTACGTTGCATGGTCTTTACCGAACTTTAGGTACAACCGGTATTAAGGTATCACCACTGGGGCTTGGTACGGTCAAGATAGGGCGTGATCAGGGGGTTAAATATCCTGAGCAGTTTGTGATACCTGATGATCAGCAAGTTGTTACGTTACTGGATGCGGCGCGAGAGCTAGGTATTAATACGCTGGATACGGCGCCTGCCTACGGTAATAGTGAAGAGCGACTAGGGCAGTTATTAACGAATCGCCATGAATGGGTGATTGTGAGTAAAGCGGGTGAGGAGTTTACACAGGGTGTGTCCTCGTTTAATTTTACGCCTGAGCATATAAAGCATTCGGTTGAGCGCAGTTTACAACGACTAAAAACAGACTATATTGATGTGTTGCTGATTCATTCCGATGGCAATGATAACGCGCTTGTTGACGATGAACGTTTATGGGATTGTTTAACCGTACTTAAACAACGGGGGCTGGTTCGTAGCTTTGGGCTATCGGGTAAAACCATTGAGGGCGGTATCGCAGCGTTACAAAAAAGTGATTGTGCGATGGTGACCTATAATTTGAACGAGCAAGCAGAAAAAGCAGTATTGGATTACGCAGCACAACATCAAAAAGGTATCTTTATTAAAAAGGCCTTAGCCAGTGGGCATGCTGTTCATGGAAATTCTTATCAAGATTCATTAGCGGCGAGTTTTAATTTGGTGTTTGCTGAGCCAGCGGTAGCCTCTGCGATTGTGGGTACAATTAATCTAACGCATTTAGCTCAAAATGTAGCTATTGCCGCTGAGTGCTTAAGCAGATAGCGGCAATATAGGTTGATTTAATAATCAAAGGTTAGCTTAGTCCAGAGAGTTCTACCGGGTTCTGGTAGTTGTTCATTAGCACTAAAGCCAAACATATTAACCCCTGCACGGTTTAAATGCTCTACATAGTATTTATCGAATAGGTTATCGACTCCGGCAGTTAAGGTTAAGTTTTTAGTGATTTCATACCCACCATTAAATGAGAAAATCGCAAAACCTGCACTTTTGCCGAAGTCTTTACCAGTGACATTACCTTGGTTTTTAGCTACGCGGTGTTGAGAGTTAGCCAAGCGTAGTAAGGCACCAGCCGACCATTTTTGGTATTTATAGCTAAGCCCGAGTCTGACTTCTATCGGTGGCATTTGTGGTAGTGCTTTGCTCTCTGTGGTATTTTTACCCCACGCATAGGCAAGGCTCGCATCGCTAGACCAGTTTTCATTAAATTTATAAGAAGCCCCTAATTCGCCTCCCATAATACGGGCATTCACATTGCTTACATAGTTACCACTGCCTTGCTGAGTAAAGAGGATATAATCATTGATCCAACCAAGGTAGGCAGAAGCCCATGCATTTATTTTATCACCGTTATATTGTAAACCTGTATCAATTTGGGTGGTTTTTTCAGGGGCTAGCTTTTTAAAAGCAGTTTTTTTGTTAGTGCCGCTGATCAGTTCCCAATAATCGGGAAAGCGCTCTGCGTGTCCAACCCCTGCGTAAAGTGTAGTGGGCGAGTCATTAAGGTCATGCTCATAGCGAACAAATCCACTGGGTAGGGTTTTAGTTCTATCTTCATCCAGTTGATTGGCTTTAGCACGATAGTGATCAATACGCGCGCCTGTAATTACTCGAGACTGTGTGGTAACATCCCAGGTAAGCTCTCCAAAGGCGCCAAAGTTGCTAAATTGGGCATCTTTAGTCCAACCTTTGGTGGTAACCATATTGGCTCTGTTTTTACCACGATGGGTATCACGCTTGCCATCAACCCCTGTTTGTAACTTAAAGTCATCCCATACCCATGTGCTGCTAATACGAGCGCCCATAGTGCGGCGGTCTGGATTAGACTCCATGGCGTCTGTACTAGTATGACGTAGACGGAAGTTATCCATCACATGATTAATGTAGTTGTAGTAGATTTGTGCTTCTACTTTTTCAAGATGTTCAGTGATGTTAGATTTTACAAAGCGCGCGCCGTAGCTTTCACGAAAGAAGCGAGAGCCATCCATCATTCGGTCGGCATAACGGGCATAAGCATTACCTCGCCCAGCGGTGAGTTCGAGTAAGGTATCCTCATCGGGGGTGATGCCGAGCGCAAGATCGCCGTTCCATTTATCCCATTTGGAGTGAATACGCTTATTATCACCATCGTGGTAATCATTAGCTTTTGATTGGTTACCGGTAAAGCGTAAGTAGCCATATTGCGCTCCGCCAATGGTATCAATATTTTTATCGAAACGGCCATCAGTACCAAATAGTACACTGCCGTTAAGATGAAAGTCGGGTTGATAAAAATACTGCGGGTCACGCTCAAATAATACAGTACCAGCAGAACCTGTAGGCCCCCAGATAACAGTTTCAGGTCCTTTAATAAGGGTTACGCGATCATAGGTTTCGGGCGAAATATACGATGTAGGGGCATCCATTCTGCCACCACAACCACCTAATATGGTGCCGCCATTGGTTAAAATATTTAGGCGCGATCCAAACATGCCACGAAAGACAGGATCGCCATTAGAGCCGCCCTTACGAATAACTGAAAAACCTGGAATAGTTTTTAAGTAGTCGGCGCCATCACTAGCGGGTACAGGCTGACGTGGTTTTTTAGGGTCGGTTACGACGGTGAGTGGTGATGTTTGTGGTGACGCAGTAATAACTAACGGCTCAAGGGTAACATCACTTTTTGGCTTAACCGAGTTATTAACATCATGGGCATAAATAAAAGGTGAAACAGAGCCAATGGATAGACAATAAAACATCCACGCATACCCCATTTTATGAGAGAGCTTTTTCATAAATTACTTCTTTCCCAAAACAGATAAAATGAATATCAGTCATTTACTGATACTTACTCAAGAAATTTAAATGTTATGAAATGAAGGGTGGGGCGCGGCTTAACGGGGTATTATAAAGGGCGAGAAAAACTATTTCTGTGTGGTAAGCAAGGTGTTGTTTGAAACGTGGTGGCGCATTGGCAATAATAGGCGTGTAGGTAAATAGCATAGGACTGTGTACAAGATCACAGTAGCCACAAGCGCTCATATTGTGATGAGATGGGGGAGGAGTATTTTTGTTTATTTCCGCCGCTGCACTATCGTGATTATGGTGCACCGAAGTTGTTTGGCTAGCTATTTGTTGGTGATGTTGGTGAACTTGGGTTTTTGAAGAGGTATAAACGCCCATGGCTATTATTTGCGTGGTCAGTGGCCCAAAAAAGAGCATGAATACAGCAAATAAGCCTAAGTAGCTAAGATAACGTTGTTTGATGTTACCCTTCATTAATGACATTATCATCTATTAAATAAACAGCTGGTATTATAAGCAAGTTATGAACTTGATCAAGTGTGACAAAATGTATCGTTAATATTATTGTCTTATTTTTTAATTTATCGAGATAATATTGTTTTATTTTTAATTTATTAATATTTTATTCTAATTTTAAAAAGTTAATTGCAATTATATTTTAATTTTATTATTGTGCATCAATGAAAAAATATCAGATGCTTATACTTTATCGACAATTTTGTTGCCTTCACTTCTTGGCAGGGCGACTTAGTGGGTGATTATTAATACTATAAACAAACTCATTTAGATCGATTAAGTTTTTTAAGGAACCTTATTATGTCAATGCAACCAGTCTCAAATAATAAATACCGCGCGTTTCCCGTGATTGATATTGCGGATCGCACGTGGCCCTCTAAAACCATTACTAAAGCCCCTATTTGGAGTAGCTCCGATTTGCGTGATGGCAATCAGTCATTGATTGAACCAATGGATGCTGAAAAGAAAATGAAATTCTTTAAAACATTGGTTGATATAGGCATGAAAGAAATTGAGGTAGCTTTTCCTTCAGCCTCGCAAACAGACTTTGATTTTGTTCGTGAGTTGATTGAACAAAATCATATTCCTGATGATGTGACGATTCAGGTATTGACTCAAGCCCGTGAAGATCTTATACGCCCTACCTTTGAGTCATTGCGTGGGGCTAAAAAAGCAATTGTACATTTTTATGTGGCTATTTGCCCAACCTTTCGTAATATTGTGTTTAAGCAAGATAAAGCAACCATGGTTGAAACAGCCATTAATGCGGCTAAATTGTTTAAAGAGTTGGCTGCTGAGCAACCAGAGACGGATTGGACGTTTGAGTTTTCGCCTGAAACCTTTAGTATGGCGGAGTTGCCGTTTGCCGTAGAGATTTGTAATGCGGTATTGAATGTTTGGCAACCAAGTCCTGAAAACAAAGTTATTTTGAATTTACCGGCTACGGTTGAGTCATCAACACCGAATGTGTATGCCGATCAAATCGAGTGGTTTAGCCGTCACATTAATCACCGCGAAAATGTATTAATTAGTTTGCACTGCCATAATGATCGCGGTACGGGTATTGCAGCTACTGAGCTTGGTTTATTGGCAGGCGCTGATCGTGTTGAGGGTTGTTTATTTGGTAATGGTGAACGTACCGGTAATGTGGATCTTGTCACTTTAGCCTTAAATATGTATACGCAAGGGATTGATCCAGAATTAGATTTTTCTGATATTGATAATGTAAGAAGGGTTGTTGAAGAATGTAATCAAATCGCGGTGCATCCTCGTCATCCTTATGTTGGCGATTTAGTGCATACGGCGTTTTCGGGATCTCATCAAGATGCGATTCGTAAAGGGTTTGCGTTACAAAAAGATAAAGTGCAGTGGGAAGTGCCTTATTTACCGATTGATCCTGAAGATATCGGTCGTAGTTATGATGCAGTGATTCGTGTTAATAGCCAGTCAGGCAAGGGAGGTATTGCCTACTTGTTAGAGCAAGAGTATGGCATCAGCTTACCGCGTCGCATGCAAATAGAGTTTAGCCAAGTGGTACAAAAAGAAACAGACCGCTTAGGGTTAGAGATGGCTGCTAAACAAATTCATGAGTTATTAGTAAGTGAGTTTTTAAATATTAAAGCACCTTATGAGCTTGTATCACATTCATTGAAAGAAGAAAATGGTATCAGTGATGTGGTGTTAGATGTTAAGGTCAATGGTAAGGTTGAGCGTTGGGAAGGGCAAGGTAAAGGTGCCTTTGAGGCCGCTGTGTGCGCGTTACCCTTTGAGGTTGAAGTGATGGATTATAGTGAACATGCTATTGGTGGTGGTAGCAAAGCCAAAGCAGCTGCTTATATTCAAATCAGAACCGATAAGCAAAAGCCATTATATGGTATGGGTATTAATGAAAATATTACCTCTGCTAGCTTTCAAGCATTGTTTAGTGCTATAAACCGTGCTAGTGTCTAGTATTAGGCGGTGCGCTCTAGGGGTAAAGTAATGGTAAAAAATATGTTACCCCTTTATAATAGCCATGATATTAAATAAAAGCTCACCGATGTGAGCTTTTTTGTTGGTTAGAGGTTAATTTTATGTCACAGTCTATAGCAACAATACTTGAGCAATTGGCTTATGTTAGAACTCTATTAGAGGCCATGACAGAAACTGAGCATGTTTCTGAAGCTGAACATATGCTTTTTATAGAGCGTTTTGATGAGTTGGTTGAGTTTGTTAAAAGTGATGATGAGAGTGCATTATACT
The DNA here is from genome assembly GCA_004143825.1 of Drosophila micromelanica. Taxonomy (NCBI): domain Eukaryota; kingdom Metazoa; phylum Arthropoda; class Insecta; order Diptera; family Drosophilidae; genus Drosophila; species Drosophila micromelanica. The sequence goes on from SCDY01001540.1 coordinate 25,941, forward strand.
CTGGGCAAGAAATTATCAGTCAGATTTTTTTGCGCTACCCACAAATCGCCCATTTAGTTCCCCGTGAGTTACTTTGGTTCTTTGGTGGCGATTGTTTGCATTTTATGCCAGATGAGGAGATTGATTTATTTCAATACCTTGAGGATCTGCAGTACGAAGCTGAAAATGCCGGTGAAACATTTGATTGGTTTTTAATGAAGCAACATGTATTAAAAAAGCAACAAGCCAATAAACAATAATCTATTTCTCTAAATTATTTATTCATTGAATGGTCGAGTGATTGGTCTTTTTAAATAAAGAGCAATCGCTAAACTAATCCCTAATAGCACGCAGATATAGGCTATTACGCCGCTCCATTGGCTTGATTGCCAGAAATAACCGCCTGCAGTCCCCATAATACTAGACCCCATGTAATAGCTAAATAAATAAAAAGAAGAGGCCTGGGCTTTTGCCTTTTTTACACTTCGACCAATCCAGCTACTTGTAACAGAATGTGCAGCAAAAAAACCAAACGCAAAAATGAACATGCCTACAAAGACAAAGATCAGTGGTGATAATAAGGTAATAATGGCACCGGATAGCATAATGGTAACAGCGATCCATAGTACTTTAGCGTGTCCAAAGCGATCGGCTAATGAGCCAAATTGGGTAGAGCTAAAAATTCCTGATAAATAAACAATGGATAATAAACCAATAATTGCTTGGTTTAATAGATAGGGTGGGGCAATGAGCCGATAGGCAATGTAGTTAAAGAGTGTAATAAAAGAGCCCATTAATAAAAAGCCTTGTAAAAAAAGCCAAGGCATACGTGGTTGGCTTAAATGGAAAATATAGCCATTGAGGAGTTTGCTCCATTTAATGGGCGTTGGTTCAAAGTGTTTAGAGGCAGGGAGTAGTTTTAATAAAAGTAGGGCGCAGATAAGCGACAGTCCACCCATGATACTTAGCACAACGTGCCATGAAAAAAAATCAATTAATACCCCACTAATTAACCGCCCACTCATGCCGCCGATAGCATTACCACCAATGTATAAGCCCATAGCGATGCCTAAATGTTGTGGCGCTATTTCTTCATTAAGGTATGCCATTGCTACAGCTGCTACACCACTGAGCGATAGTCCAATGAGTGCTCTACAAATAAGTAGTAGCTCCCAGTTAGAGACAATGGCACTAATAAAGGTGAAGATAGCCGAGAGCAGTAGTGCAATAAACATTACATTTTTTCTACCCACCGCATCAGAAATAGGGCCGGTTATTAGTAGCCCAAATGCTAGTAGTGAGGTTGACATCGAAATAAGCAGACTACTTTCGGTGGCAGAAATAGCAAAATAATAAGAAAAAATAGGTAGCAGTACACAATACAATAATGCAAAGGTTGAGAAGCCGCCTAAAAAGAGTGCAAAAGCGACCCTTAAAAAGAGGGGTGAGTTCTTTTCGATGTATTGATTAGTGTCGGTTATGTCGTTCATTATGAGGTTAGTCTTATAAAAATTATAAGTGAAATGAGTGAGATATTTATGAATTAATAAAGGTATTTATATCGACTCTCTGTTTAACAATTAAGTTTCCTATATAATAAGCCTATTATAGTTTAATTTATTAGATAGAGTATAGGACACGGATGCTTAATCGCGTATGAAAAAAACTTTTAAAGCAAGCTTATTAACGCTACCCACTCCGGTCAAACGTTTTGTTTTGGCAGGAAGTGATGTGGTTATTTTATTTGTTGCCCTGTGGGTATCATTTGTTTTAAGGTTAGGTAGCTTTGAGCGAATTAATCCCTTTTGGGGATACCTTCCTCTTTTTGTGACGATGCTTTGTATTTCGTTACCATGCCTCGTTTATTTTAAGCTAAATAAGACGGTCAATCGTTTCTTTGGCGGTGAGGCAATATTAGCTATTGTTAAAGCCATGTCGTTAGCCTCGCTATTATTTGCCTTATTTATTTATTGGATACAACCAAGTTTATTAATTCCTCGCTCTATTGTATTTATTTTTTGGTGGCTAAGTATTTTACTTATGGTGATTTTTCGTTTGACCGTACGTCAGTATTTAACGAAAGATTGGCATTTAGGTTTTTTTAGGCATCGACAAAAAAATAAAACCTACGTGGCTATCTATGGTGCAGGGATTGCAGGCAATCAATTATTGGCTAGCTTGCGGATGACCAAAGATCTGTATCCGATGGCTTTTATTGATGATGATCAGCACTTGATTGGGCGCAGTGTTTCGGGGCTTAGGGTGTATCCAGCTGCGCAAATGGAGCGGCTCGTTAATCAGCTAGGAGTACAGGAAGTTTTATTAGCCATTCCTTCTGTCAGTAGGTCAAGACGGCGAGAAATTATCACCTTTTTAGAGCAATATGCCGTCAAAATTCGTTCAATACCAGGAGTATCGGATCTGGCCAGCGGCCGAGTTAAAGTGGATGATATACAAGAAATTGATATTATTGATGTATTAGGTCGCGACGCTGTACCACCCAATGAGCAGCTTTTTGAATACTGCATTAAAAATAAAGTCGTCATGGTCACAGGTGCTGGAGGCTCTATTGGTAGTGAGCTTTGTCGGCAAATAGCCAGCGTAGGGGCAAAAACACTTATTTTATTTGAACAAAGTGAATATAACCTATATAGCATTCTGGCTGAGCTACATATAGACATTGAGCAGAAGCAATTAGAAATTGAGCTGGTGCCGATTTTAGGTTCTATTCGTAATGCAGAGCAGTTATTGCAAGTAATGGAATGTTATAAGGTGGAGACGGTTTATCATGCAGCGGCTTATAAACACGTGCCCATGGTTGAGCGTAATATTAGCGAGGGTATTTTAAA
>SCDY01001541.1:0-43941 GCA_004143825.1 Drosophila micromelanica
TTTGTTTTGTCAGCCAGCAACCGGCTGCCGGCCGGCGGCCAACTTGTCTCCCAACCCACAGAGTCTCTCTCCGCCCAAATGCTTGCTCCTTGTTCATTCATATTCTCTCTGTGTGTGTGTGTGTGTGTGTGTGTGTGTGTGTGTGTGTGTATTTGTGGGGCGTTGTTTTGATTTTCATAGATTGCGCAATCTACGCGGCACACAATTTTTCTATCCTGGCCAGGCAGCAGGAAGCAAAAACAAGAGAGGGAGAGAGAGAGAGAGAGAGAGAGAGAGAGAGAGAGAACAAGAATCAAGAGAGAGCAGGCTTCAGTGCGCAGGTCTAAAAATTTTAGTGTGTGTGTGTGTGGGGGGGGAAATTTGAAAGCTATGCTCGGCCAGCTCGGCTTTTCATTTGGGGAGCTGCGCACAATGTGCGGAAATTGAATTTGTGGCAGAAGGCAAAAGGAAACAACAACAACAACAACAGCAAATGGAAAAAGAAGAAGCAGTTGAACAGCAGCAACAACAACAACAACAACAACAGCAACAACAACAACAAAAGGAACAACAAGAGCGTGCAAAAAAGTTGCCTCATTGCATTTTATGTGTTGTCGACGTGGCTGCCGGCAGGGTGTGTCTGTGTGTGTGTGTGTGGGTGTGTGCGGGTGTGTGCGGGTGTGTACGGGTGTGTGTGTGTGTGTGTATGTTAGCTACACACACACATACACACGTACACAAACAAGGAACCGGCTTTTGTTATTTCGTTAGCACATAAAATGGTATTTCATGTTTTTGCGCTTTTTTTCGCTTTTTTTTTGCCTTCATAAATTGCAACACAAATAGGCACGCACAACAACGAATGTGTGTGTGTGTGTGTGTGTGTATGTCACATAGCACAACAAAGCCGCATTAGTGATAGTAGATATATATTTATCATGTATACAGAGTACCTGCCATCAGCAAGGATAACTCCAAATTGCACATTAACATTTATTGAACGTTCCGAAGGGTAGCAAATATGATGGCCCCAAAAAAGTTTGGGATGGATTCTTTTTTGTTTTTCTTGTTTTTGGTTTTCGTTGTGCTGGGGAGGAGGGGGCAGAGCGGTATAAATATTTCTGGTGAGGTGTGCTTACAGCTTGCATGCCATGTGTGTGGAATTTTTGTTGGAAAATATTGTAAATAGTTGTGTTTTAGAGGTTGCCCATATGTATAAATGGGAAAAGTTCTGCTAGGGGTTGTTGCGCCCTTAAAGCGTGCTTTAAATTAAGGGAAAAAGATGAAATACCTTTGCAGACAGATGGAAAACTTTTAAAAGTTATGAGTTAATTCGAAAATAGCTGTTAGAGCTCATTATCGTGCTCTTAAAAAAAATTTGTTTCGAAGTTTAGAATTGCAATTTATATTTTCAATTCATTGTGGCTGTCATAAGAACAACATTTAGCCCGATTCTAAAGACGTAAAATTTTGGTCAAAAGTCATGCAAATATTTGATACAAATTTTGACATTTAAAACTCTCGAATCCATAACTTCCATACCTTTTCATGTTTGAGCACATTTTGAATGTGGTTTAGCCTGAAGATTAACTCTGCACTTAAAATTTTATCAGTTTTAAAAATATTTTTTTTTTGAATTTTATCAGTTTTGAAAATAAAATATTTTTGAATTTTTGTGAAAAAATCTCCGAAAAACATTTTTTATTTTAAATTTAAAATTGTAGTTTTATTTTTAATCGCTCACAGGTGTCATAATTAGTATAAAAAACAAAATTTAGCTAGATTCTGAGGGGGTAAAATTTATTGTTAAAAATCATGCCAAAATTGAGAAATATTTTTACATGTATCCATAGCTCCCATATTGAAAACTCTCATAACTTTCTCAAAACTAAACAGATTTTCATGTTTAATGGCATTTTGATTGATTTTTCCTCTTGATTGATGTGTACAAATTTATGTATATAATGATAGTTGTTATTATACTCAAAACGAGAAAGTTTTTACTTGCTTCAATTTCAAAGATACAAAACATCAAACTTTGAATATATATATGCCAATTAAAGAACAAAGAAATTGAAATAACTCTTTTGTTTGCTTAACCATTTGTTTTTATTTGATTAAATGCAATTGAAGTGCAATGGGAACAGGTTTTGAAGCCACCAACTGCGACAGAGTTTGGCAGCAGCCCTGCCAACCACAGCAGTCGAGGGGACAGTGAACACCACCCAACGGCGCCCAAAGCTGTGAAACTGGCAACTTTTGCTTACCTGCGCGACAGCAACCACTGGACGCCGCCAAAATGCAGGCTCAGGCTGCCACCACCAACACCACCAACACCACCACCACCACCAGCAACAGCACCACTCACCACTCACCAGCAGTCGCAGCAGCCACCAACCACATGGAAATCAGTAGCCAACCCAGGACCAGGCGCAGGACCCTCTTGGACCCTTTTTTTTTGGACGCTTTGACTGCGGCCAGCGGCGTTGTGCAGCAACATTCAGCCAGCTGAGAAGCCGCATCGAAAGCGCGTCTATATGGATTTGGTTTTTTCTTTTGCTTTTGTTTTACATACCCTGTTCACATTGCACATGTAGTAAATGGGTATATCGAATTCAAATTCAAAAGTTTCAAGAAAATTTATTTTAAAAAATCATTCTTAAATAAAGTTTATGTACCGATAAATAAGAACACTAAGTATAAATAATAACTAAAAATAAATAATACAAAAATAAAATAAATAAATAGCTACAATATACAACTGACAACAAATTAGCCTCAAGTTAGATGAATAATTATTATTTCGTAGTTAGGAAATGAAATTTTAGAAATGTTCTGATTTTTGAAAAATGGTTTAGCAAAAAGAATTTTATGCTTCAGCTTTACAATATAAAAGCCACTGAATCGATAAATATCGATTTTAAGTCGTGGATTTCAAAGCATATCACGAAGATTAACCGAGCTAGACGTACTGAATTTGGTATGTTAGGTCTCGCATGAGATCAAGAACATTTATAAAATAAAATTTAACAAAAATTTTCCGCTTTGTTTTTAAGTTTAGCTGGTTACAGGGTACCCGCTAGTCGGGCACTCTCGTCTAGAGCACTCCTAATTTTTTTGTGTGTTTGCTTCTATAAACATCAAAAATGTATAAACTGACAAACAACAACAAGAGGAACAGCATCAACAATGGCTGCAAAATTCAAAATTCAAGCACCACTCCAAAGCGCCCAGCGCACGATAATTGAAATGGACAGCATCCGGTTGCAGCCGCAGCCGCAGCAGCAGCAGCAGCCCCTGGCCAAAGGGCACCAGCCGCCCAGGGGTGGGGTGTGGTGGGGTGTGGTAGGGGTTATGCAACGCCAGAGACAGGAGCAAGGGGCACGCGCCTGTGGGCTGAACCAGTTCGCATTTTGGCTTAGAATGGCGTATGCCATGTAACTGCATATTGTCCGAAATCTTTGGAGCTGGTCGCCTAAAAACAAAATGTATAGGCTGGCGAAGATCAAATACCCTTTCTTAAAGTCATTCAAACTAAGATAAATTTTTTCCTATGGAACGTATTGCTAAATTTGATAAAAGCTCAATTTATTCGATGTTTTCATAAAAAAAAATATTTATTATTCTTGTTTAGTTTAAATAACTAAAAATTAATTTTTGTTTTAAAAATGTTTATCAAGCAAAAAACAGTTATATATTTTTTTAAAATTAATTTCTACTTTTAACTATAAAATAACTTTATTTTAGTAAAATAAAAACAACAAAATTTTTTATTTCAAAGAATTTCACTCCACTATACTCTTACTTAAAAAAAATCCCTATGTTGGCTCGAACCGTAAAAAATATTCTGTAAAACATAATGTGAATAAGGAACACATTGCTACTCGTTAATGTAGATACTTTTATTGCTTCTAACAAAAAGTTTGCCTTTAAATTATTATTCCTACTATAAAAATGTGTTGCATAATAACAATGTTGATGAGTTATTTTTACTTGATAAATTTTTTTTTTAAATGGAATCAAATATTTGATATATAAAATTCATATTCGACTATTTATTAGATCAACCAAGAGCATATTTTACACAACAAAATTTGTCTTTCGCGATGCGTAGCACATTTCGCTAAGAACTGGAAATACCCTTTGCAAGGGTATACAAATTGTAAAATAATAAAAATTAAAATGTAAAAAAAAAAACTGCTAGCCGGTTGTTGAAACTTTACAACCCTAGTATTTAACAAGGAGCTTCGTCATGATGAACATCATGGAGCGCATGATGAGAATCAACCTCAATCGGTTCGCAGGTTTAATTTAAATTTCTCTTTGCACAATTTTCAAAAACTGGCCGAACAAGTTGCCAAGTTGCCTAGCTGCCAAGCAGTTACCAAGCAGATGAAGTGCTAAACAATTAATTAGAAAAGTTTCTCTTTTTTTTTTTCTTTATGCTTTTCCCTTATTTTGAACGTTGGCTGAATGGGAAAAGCAATTTTCAAGTTTGGCAAATAACAAGCTCGGACGTTGCCAAGAAAACCCAGCGACAAAAAACAAACAAGCAAAGAAAAACAACAAATAAAATCTATTTCCAGATTTGTTGGCCAGTACTCGATAGGCTTTAACTGTAAATACCCAAGCGCCCATCTTTATTAAATAAGTCAAATAGCAGAGAAAAGACAGATAAGTTAGGCAGCGATAAAAGCGATATGGGGATATATGAGATACACATTATTATTATATGTGCTTTGAAATCCTTACACAAAAAATTAATAAAAAGATATATTTAAAAAAAAAAAAATTTGACATGCGACTCGAACCTATGCAACTTTTTTTGGGCACATAGATATCATAGTATTATCATAGAATTATAAATTATAAAATTATAAAACGTATCTGCTTGGAATACAAAAACTGAAAGCTACAACTGGAAAATTTAAATCCTATGAATTTTACAACTGTGACTGCAATTGAATGGAAATGCATGAGAGTGCATGCAAAAAAAAAAGTGTCGAGGATGCCATATCTGTAGTATCCTGTAATTGTGTGTCTCCGGAACAGACACACATACGCACACCTATGGAATGGAATGTGGGAGCATTGCAAGCGCATGCGTCATATTGATTTTCATTTGCCGCATCCGGCAAAAAACTTCAAAAGGAAACACCAATTTGCCAAAAAAAAAAAATAAATAAAAACAAAAATAAATAAATAAAAAAAATACTAGAGAGCGGAATGTGAAATGCAATACCCCAATATCCAATATCCAATTTCCAATTTTCAATTTCAGACATCCAATATTTCTGCTATTTGGATTATGGCCGGGCTTACTTTGAGTGCATTTGATGGATGCCCTCGCAAATGCGGGCATTGTTGTTGGCATTCTAAATCCTAAACGCAAATAATGAACGCAATTTAGTTTGCAATTGAATAAAATGTGCAATTACATGCATTCTATAAGCTTAAAATACATTGATTTCCTCACTCTATCTGTGTATATATTTGTTTATGGGTGTGTGTCTGTGTGACTATGAAAATGAATTTGTTTAACATTGAATCACAAAGAAAGTTTATGAATTTCAGTTATGTTTATTAAACATTAACATGAAAAACTATAGTTATTTTTGGATATATATAACGTTCCCAAAAAAAATTCGTGTAAAACTAAACTAAAACTAAAAACAGGACTAAAAAAAAAATTTAAAAGTACAATGAAAAATATTTTTAAAACATTGTTTTAAAAAAAAAAGGTTATTTCAGAATTTCCCAATTAAATAAACTAGTAAATAATATAAAAATTTAACTTTTAAACAATTTATGTAAACAGATAAGCTTGTTAACTTTTTAAGGTTACTATGATTAAAATTATAAAACTAGAATACAAAATTTTAAAAACAATAAAATCGTTAAAAATCTGTAAAAAATTATTAAAAATTGAATTTTTCAAGTTTTTCTTCCCAACGAAAAATCTGGAAATGTTATTTTCGAAAATTGTATTAATCTTAAATGCAGAACCAATTTAGAGCATATTTAGAGAATACATGTATATAGGATATATAAACATGGTCTGTTTGGTCCCACTCAACAGTTAATTAAAATTCTCTTAGAATTCCCAAACAGTTAAAGCGAACAAAGAACAGAATACTCAATTCAGTTAAAATTTTATATTGACACATTATAGAAAAAGAAATGCGACAATATAGGCAAAGAGCTGGCTAAAATTTGCTCCACGGATTGGGCAAATAAATATATACTTGAAAAGTACTCGAAATTGATGGCCTTAAATGGGGCATTTTGTTACCGAAATGCAAGTGAAATGAAATTAATTTGGCTACAAAAGCCTTTGGACAGAAACTCATCAAATTTCAATGGCATTGTTTCGAGAAGGAGCCCAAGTGAGAAAAGGGGAGAAATCGGAAAAGCGGGGGCAACGGAAAGCGGAAAAAAGTACTTGCATGGCAAATGAGTATCGGCAAATGGGAAATGGAAAATGGCAAATGGTAAATGGGCAAATAAGAGAGAAGCTGGCAGGCGATAAAAAGCAAGCAAAATAAATAAGCACTTCTGTGCGGCCGAGGGAGGTAGGGGGCCTGGTGTAGTAAGGAAAATATATCTGAAGAGCCAAGCGAAAAATATAAGGAAAATAGAAAAACAAAAGAAAATAAAAATTAAATAACTCTTTGAAATTCAATTTCTTATGCTCGAGCTTAATTTTGTTTGTGCGGCGGGTTTTGTTAACTTGTCAAAAATTGCTGAAAAAAATAAAAAAAACGAGGAAAAAAAAAACTTGATCATAACATTTTCAACACAACCACCCTAGAGCAGCCAACCACCCAACCACCCGAGCTAGCCAAGCAGCTAACCACCCGGCTTGCAGTCCTAGCTAAAAAAGAAGAATCTTCATTTTCATCTCATGGAAAATAAGGCACAAGCATTTTCCGAGTTTACACAAATGTTGAATGAAAGCTGCGTGTGTGTGCGTGTGTGTGTGTGTATCTCAAAGAGCGCTGTGCAGTGTTGCATAGCGAAAAAGGAAAATAATAATCTCAACTTTAACTAGAACGGATAATAACTTAAGACCGTTTGCTGAAAAGGAGCAAAAAAAATACAACTTTACTGACATATTTTATTGGGCTAAGCTCTTCATAATAAATTCTCATACAATTGCATTTAGCACTTTTCTGACTTTAATTGAGATTGAAGTAATGTAGTGTAGCTGTTATGTCTTTGTGCTCCCTGCTTATTTAACATATATTTTTATAATTCTGAACTTAATACGGTCTGGGTTTATACAACGCAAAAATCCAAGAATTGTGTGTGGGTGCGGCAAACTAGAAACCTTCCCTAAGGTGGTGCTCATTGTTTTGATTAAAATTTGAAACCAGAACCTGGCTGTCAAATGTCGTAATCCCAGCGGATACCTGAACTCCTACACGTTAACGACAAGAATAACAGCGACCTTGACCTGAGTGTCGCAACTGCAGCAATGAAGGGGAAAACTGTCGTGCAGTTCCCAGAAAACGGATCTGTTTTCGCAAGAAACCCCAGTCTGACTGAAGGGATAGCTGGTTATTTTCGTCGTCTCATTTCAGAGAATCAGAGAAGCTGTCACGAACAGAAGACTACATAATCGAACATTAAGTAATTTTATTTTGGCCTTATGAAACGCACATTAGATAATTTCAATTCAGTTGCTTACGCTATGACGAAAATACGTTTATAAATATAGATGAAACTGATTCATTTTATATTATAATCTTACAGCTTTCACATATAGATATTAGATAAATATTAAAAATGCTTTGACGTAAGTTTAATTACGTTAACTAGCATCTTTAAAAGACGTCAGCATAAATATACTCTTGCTATTTATGTATGAAGACTCTTATAACTCAGATATATTTTAGATTCAATTATATTCTAAGAATACGTATGTGTAAGATACATCTAAGCACAAATAGATATTTATAATTCAGTTTAATTTTGCTTCTAAAGCATCTATAAGATACATATAAAAACATGTATCTGTAAGATACATACACGTATATTGCATGTTTTTATTTAGATATGCATTACATATAGATCTATTGGACAGCTACAGTAGATGTTTATCTAAACCACAATAAAACTCAAGATCAGCTAGTTATGCGACATTAAGATACATATATATTTAGCTGAGAAAGCAACTTCCAGATACTTTTTTGACAACTACAATTACCATGAGATACATTTTATTTAAAGATTTGCAGTCAAAAGATACAAAAAAACATTTAGATATGCATTACATAAAAGGCAATCTTTAAGATACATTTACTGTCGATGTATATTAAACATATATATATAAAAGAAAACTCAAATACAGCTAGTTATGCAATATTAAGATACATATAGATTTAGCTGAGAGAGCTACATTTAGCATAATATACATTTTATTGAAAGATTTGCATTTTAAAGATACACTCAACTGAAGCCTTGCATTTAATGCATATTTAATTTAAACAGCTTCAAGAGCCCAAAAAAAATAAATAAAATAGAAATGAAGAAAAAAAAGTAGCCTAATACCTTTGTGTTGTTGGACAGTGTGGTGAATGGTGGTGTTGAGGGGGGGTGGTGCGGAAAGGTGGCGTAAGGTGGTTCTGCTGCTGATGCTGATGCGGATGCTGATGGCTGTTGACTGCTGCTGCTGTTGTTGCTGCTGCCTGGGAAAGGCAGGTGGGGCGAGTGGGCGGCGCAAGAAAAGTGCAAGAGCTTTCCAGCACTTACGCTGTGTATCTGTGTGTACATACAACCAACACACACACACACACACACACACACACATACATATAGATTGTAACAAAGAGCAGGCGCCGCTTATTGTGTATGTGTGTGTGTGTGTTGCAAGTTTCAGAGGACAACGTTCGTAAAATTTTTGGTTGCCATTTGTAGGTGGAAATAAATAAAGTGCCGCACATAGGGGCATATATCAAATATATATAAATATACATATAAATATATGTATATATATATATATATATCATATGCATGCATATATTTATATAACTACACTTTTGTTGCAGTTCCTGACTCTATAATAGCTGCTGTGGGCGGATGTAGAAAGCACAAATCGCATTTCATTTCATTTTAATTTGATGCCTCAAGTGTGGGCGGCCTGGGGAGGCTATGAAATGAGCTGAAGGTGGGGTGGGGGGTGGGATGGGAGTGTGGGGGTCTATTGCCTAACTGACCAAGTCGAAATTGCCAGGCCCAGTGCTGCATTGCATCGAACTGTGAACTTTACCAAAGTTACATTTAAATAATTGATTTTGTTTGCCTTCGCTGTCTGTTTTGGCTCACACTCCATCTCTTTCTCGCTCTCTCTCTCTCTATCTCTCTCCCCCTCTCTATATTTTGTCTCGCTTGCAACCTCCTTTTTCTCTGTGTATTTCGCTCTACTACTTTTGCTGTCCTCCATGTTGCTTTTGATAAAATATGTATGCTATTTGTTGCCTGCTTTTAGGCGTTGCCCGCAAAATCGTTTTGCGGCAAAAACAATTCTCAATTGCACTCACAAAAATCTCAGAGGCTCTTTCACTATGTTATGATCCAGCTTGATCAAGGCTTAACAAAAATCTAACAAAAGATATGAGTTATGGAATTATTTAAAATTATTACCATACCTTAAAAGGACATTCTAATATTAATTTGTACGATCTTGTGTTTAAATATATTTAGTTAAGTTAAAATCAATTTTGTAATATTCTAAGTCGATTCAAATTATCGATTTATATTTGGAAAAAAATCACTGCTTTCAACATCGATCGTTTATGTAGCGATTTTTACACAGATTCGTTAACAGAGCGATATTTGGAGCAAGTTGTTAACAGAGTTATATTAACAGTGATTGTAACAGAGCTCTTTCCGCAAAATAATTATAACAGAGAAATGATGAATAACAGAGTAATGTTAAAGTAAAGTTGGGCACACTTTATTATTTTTACAAATATTTTTATTTACGCTATATTTAATATTAATTTAGAATAAATATAAAAAAATATAATAAACGTAAAATAAGATAAGATATACTTTATTATTTTTATAAATATTTTTATTTATGTTATATTTAATATTTATTTTATAAGAGTTATTTTTTATATTCAATGGGCTTTTTTTAAAATAATATAATCCCCAAGGAAAAAAAATAGATATCCGAATGAAACCGGTTAAAATTTTTAAACATATTGAAAACCAAAATTTAACCGGTTCAACAAAAAAAAATTTTTTTAACTGTGTAAACCAAGAAGGTGAAATCCTAAACCCCAATTTAACCGCAACAAAGGGAATCAATTAACGGCCAACTAAACCGATTGATTGGAGTTGCAATTAAAAGTCTCGAATTCGAACCGGCCGCAAAATAATAATATTGTCAAGTGCAGATTGTCTGCAATTTGATTTGAAAATGTGTAAATTTTACAATTGTGTTGCATTTTGCATTATTAATGGCGTGTCTAATGGATAAATCGTGTTGGATTTTGGCCCCCAAAGTGAACGATGGATGATGATGATGCATTTCATGCTCGATGAAATTGCTGGGTAATTGTATTATTTTTAGAAAAATGACCGTTCAATTAAATGCTATCAATTTAAAAATCGATCAAATTGCATTGGTTTGTGTGCATTTGTATGGATACGATTGGGCCATCAAGGACATGCCTCAGACCCATTATCATCATTATCCTTATTGTCAACATGATGACGCAAGGGGAACAACAACGCAATCAACGATTACAATTAATGCATAAATTGCTTTCTGACTGAAGTGTAAATATGGCCACAAATGCACATGTGTGTGTCTGTGTGTGTGTGTGTGTGTGTTTGTGTTTGTGTGTGTGCGAGTGTGACAGACATGAAAGCCGGCCCACGAGACATCGCCTAAGTGCAAGCGAGACAGCAATCAGGCAGCACTTGAACCCTTTTGTGCCAAAACATCGCATCATTCCCCGCCTGATGTGATGCGATTTGATGCAATGTATTGTGCTGCTGCATTTTGTGCTTTTCTTTCGTGACACGCACAACACGAGGGAATACTATCGAATAATGTCTATATCGTAATTTTAATTGTCTATAATTATCGTTTAATGTGCTAAAACATTTTTCCAATTTAAAAACCAAACAATTATTCCCTAGCTATAATTTCAAATCCCAAAATAATTTAATTTTTTTTAATAATATAGCTCAATTATACATACAAGCAAATGGAAAATTCGAAACCTATACCTAGATGGAATTAAATGGATTTCTGAATATATTTTTATCTTTATCTTTTATCTTTATTTGAATTTTGACCAAATGTTTTTTATTATTATTATGATAATGCAAAACTGATCTAAAAGCCTTGGTTATAAAGGCAATCAGCATTAAGTAGAATTTTGGAAATATTAAGTTGGGATATGGAAAATAGAATTAATTTTTAAGTAATTTGTATGAAGAATTGATTTGCCGTTTTTTTTTTACAATATAACATTATGTTTTTAGCGTTTTTTGGTCCAACGATTTTGAACTTAAACTTTATTTGAAAATTTAATTATATTTGACTTCATAATTATATTATATGAAATTAAGTACAAAATTTGTATTGCTATGTTTGTGTTTCTTAAAGTGATTAATTTCGTAAATGTTATATTTGGATCAAAATAAGTTTATTCTCTATTAAAGTTGATTAAAGTACAAAATGCTTGATTTTATCTCCAAGTGCGAAAGGAATACTCTAAACAAGTTTCTTACGCTTTTATTTAATATGAAATTAAAAGAAGCAGAGTATAATTTTGAATTGTGCACAGTTTTGCGATCCGATCTCTTATATCTTATACATACACATGCAGGTTTTATTTTTTCTTAGCTTACCTTATAAATTGTTGTCCTTAACTGATATTTTGTGTTACAAAAATATCACTTAGCTGATCGTTTACTGGCTTCTCTCTCTCTCTCTCTCGCTCTGTCTCTGTCTCTTTCGCTTTTGTGCTTTGCCAGTGGATCTTGCGTTCTCTTTCGCTCTCTCTCTCTCGTTCTCTCTCTCTATCTATTTAATCAACCTCTTTGCTTTCTGTATAAATTCTTGTAGCTCGGCGTTGTTTTTTTTGTTGTTGCTTAGGTCAAAATTGTTTTTTTTAAGATTTTCTAATTAAATTTTTTTTTGTTTTTTTGGTTTAATTTTGGCAATTTGTTGTTGCTGCTATTGTTGTTTGGTGTTGTTGTTGTTAACCGGGATTTTCTTCTATTTTAAAAACACTTCGTCGTATGTTGAAATCGTTGGAAGTCCGTTGGTTTTATTTTTTATTTTTTTTATTATAATTTGTGTGTTTTGTTTTTATTAAATCTCGTGTATAAATATTAATTTCTTTAAGAAGTTCAAGTCTTGTTTTGAAATGTAAATATATTTTACTCGTATTATATATTTTAGAAAAAACACTTGCCTAACTTTATCATACTTGGTGTTTCCTTTTTTTTGTATTATATATATATATATTTAATTATATATATATGTATATAAATGTACTTATGCCCGATTCGTGCGTAGTGCGATCCTTAGACGCCCTGTAAATTCTGTAAAAAAAAACCTTGTGGTATATCGTGACTAAATCCGCCTCTTTATCGCCTCCTTATCGCCTCTTTATCGCCTTGAGCACAGAGAAACAACCCGTGACACTTACATTTATGTAATTCTTAGTGGATTATACGATCTTCAATATATAGCTAACACGTATTTATGTATGTATTTTCCTAGCTATATGCACACCTTAAAAAAATGTATGAAAAAAAAACACACACGCTTCTTTCACAATTTTATATATATATATATATTGTTTCTTCTACGTTAATTATATTTTTTTTCTATTTTATAGTTGAATTGCTTTTCCTTTGCTCTGTTTATCTTTTCTTTACTTTCGAATCAGTTTTTTTCCGTTCACTTAAAAAAAAGATGACAACACAAAATAATTGTGGGAAATTTGATGAATTCCTTTTTTTATGTAAAAACTATGCACGGGATTTCATTATTTTTTAGTTCTCACTTGTATATTTTATTTTTTCTTCAAGTTGCGATAAAATTTTTTTTTTTTTTTTTGTATAAATAGTTTTTTTTTGTTATCTTGATTGCTGCCTGCAGACTTTCGGTTTAAGATACTCAATTATCTGAAATGATATAAGGATATACATTTTATTAATATAGAGTAATATCTATTAAAAGTCTGCATGGATTACTTGAACTCATGAGAATCGCATAGAGAGGTCAAAATTTCCTTGCTAGACAATTAACATAAAACCGCAATATTATAGAAAGTAAGACTTAAGCTTTAGCTTAAATCTGCCTAAAAGCCAAATTATGTAGAAGAATCAAAAACTTTTTTCTATTTATTATTTTTTTTATTTTATGTGCTCTAAATTTGTAACTGAAAAGGAATTTAGCTTGTTAGATAAACCCTCGACACACACAACTGATCATCAACTTTTCTAGAAGTGATCAGAAATATTTTTTGACCTGGACCTACTGAAGAAGCGACTCTTTAATCTATATTATAGTTGGGATCTGATCCCAACAAATGTTGTAAATAAATTTGTTATCTATGACGATAAAAATCAAAGTCTAAAAATAAAATATAAAAGTATATTGATCAAATGGATGATAATTCTTACACATTTATGATTAAAAGAAAATAACTGTAAATCTACTATTAGGTAAGTTACCGCCGCTGTTATATATTTGTGCTTAATGGCAGATCTGTGAGTTCCTGGTCTTGGGAACTGTTTGGGACGTACTGAGGCGACTGCGACAGCGGCAGCGACGTTGACGTTGACGGTGACGGCGACGACGGCTCCTTCGAGCGCTCTCCTGAGTTCGAATTAGAACTTGTCCGTTTAACTGTTTCTTCTGCCTTCTACTTTCTTTTTTTTTATTTTTGCAGTTTGTTTTGTTCTTCGTTTTGTGAGTTGACAGTTTGGTTTAGTTGTGGTTGCTATTTATTTTTTTCATTTCTTTTAATTTTTTTATTTATTTATTTTTATTTTATTTTTTTTTTTTTGGTTGGTATTTGTTCGTTTTGTTTTGTTTGTGTACTACGAAAACAAGGAGAAATTATACAGCGACGCAAACGATAAATTATATGAGTAGAATAATACAAAACGCGCTTAAAAAAGAACCGCGTTTGCTGGATACGCCGAAGACTGCTTGACTCGTACTGATTGAGAGAGAGAGCGAAGCTCGCCCACCAAACAACGACAGCGAAGGCGACAGCGACAGCGACAGCGGCAGCGAACTCGACGCCAGCTGCGGCAGCGGCCACAACGTATCCTGTGTTGAGAGTTGCGCTTCAACACAGCACAAGAAGGAAATGAAAAAAACAGAAATGAAATCGAGGCACAACAACAACACACACGCACACAGAAAAAGCAACGGTAAAAGAACTACAACAATGACAGCGGCAGCAGCAGCAGCAGCAACAGCAGCACCTACAGGGCAGCGCGCCATAAAGCTCCAAAGTCTCCGCTCAGCTTTCAGCTTCAAACTCTACACAAAAGCAATGCAAAGCAAAGCTGCGACGCAACGCAACGCAGCGACTGCGACTGCGACTGCAACTGGGACAAGTCTCCAAAGCGCAACTCGATTTCATTTGTTTGCAAGTGCATTTGGATAATTTACAAAGTGCCGGGCGCTAACGGACTTTCATCCAGTCACACATATGAATGTAGACCTATATATACACTGAGTACACATGTATGCATGTCCACTCTCTCTGTTTGCTATCATTGGGCCACACATACATATAATCTGTATAATTTCACACACACACACACACACACTTAACGGGCGCCTTTTCATCAACGCTTGAAAATAATTTAAAGCACACGCTCGTTACGCCGTTGCCAGGCTCTGGTTGTCCTCTTTCGTGCAGTGTAGTTACCGCTAATTAATGGTCAGCCAGATAATACGGCATCTGAAAATGTCAGGCGCAACGGTGCAATTTACATGCATAACGGGATCGTTAGCGAAGTAGACCAAATAGACCTTAAAACTCCAATATCAAAGTTCGTTATGAAGGATATTCAATTGAAGAGAGTAAGTGAGAGAAACGGTAAGAGAAAGAGGGATAGGAAGAAAGGAAGATTAAAAGAAAGAAAAAGTGAGAAAGTAAAAGAGAGAGAGTAAGAGAGAGAGAGAGAGAGAGAGAGAGAAAGAGAGAGACAGATTAAGAGAGAGAGGAAGAAAGAAAGAGGATATCAGAGAGAGAGGTTAGAGAGAGAGAGAGAGAGAGAGAGACAGAGAAAGACAGAAAAAGTGAGTGAGCGAGTTAAAGACTTAAAAAATGAGTAAGAGAGCGAGCGTAAAAAAGAGAGAGCGAGTACACAGAAAAAGTGAAAAAATAGAGAGTGAGAAAGCGTCTCCCCCTAAGTGCAACAAAAAGAGAGAAAATGAGAGAAACAAAGCTTGGAGAACGTAAAGGCGAAAGAGAGAGAGAGAGAGATTGAAAACGAGATATAGCGAGAGAGTCAGAGCTACTTACCTATGAAAAAACACAACTTTTCAAAAATACATTATAAATAACAGACATACACAATACTGGAAACATAAAAAGTCTGCAGGGATTACATGAATTCATGAGAATCGCATAGAGAGGTCTGAATTTCCTTGCCAGTCAATTAACATAAAGCCGCAAGACTTTAAATAACATTCTTTTAACCTGAAAGCTGCGGGCATTTTTAACAGCTTTTAAAATTCAACAGTAAGACTTAAGCCAAAAAGCCGAATTATATAGAAGAATGTTGATGTCGATGTGTTTTTCGCATCACTGTGACTTTTCTTTAAGCCGAATTTCTATCGAAACGTATTTGTGGCGTGAAAAGAGAAATAGGTGTACTTAAGAATTAATTTACACCTACCGAGAATTTCCCTGGCTTAACGACTGCGAATGCTTTTTTGCCTTTTCCAACAATTAGGTACTAAATTCATTTCATCCCATCAAAAGGACCTGCATGACGGACAAGAGGAAGAGCAAGCTGCCCGGCGAACTCGTCAATTGCAATTAGCGAACGCGGCCAAGATTCGGGTCAACAGCGGGTCGGGTCGGAAATAAATGGAGTTGCTTTTTGAACAATTTCAATTAATTAAAATATGTAATGGAATTATGTGCGGTTCGAGGGCCACAAAAGACGCCACACAAACAAGGGCGGTAGGGAGGGAGGTAGGGTAGAGTAGGGTAGGGAAGGGCTCTTTTCCGGGTGCTCACTTGGGCATTCACCGCTCGTCTTATCTAAGCCAAAAGCGGAGCTGAGCTGAGCTGAGCTGAGCTGCATACATAATCAGCCCAGGCTGTTGTGTGTCCTGCAACAAAATCAATGCAATTGCGCAAGCTGAAAGCTTTTTGGCGGGGCTGCGGGTTGCGGGTTGCGGGTTGCGGGGGGATGGCGCCAATAAAGCTTTCGCCGCCGCTGAACCGTGTAGACTTTAAGCCGGGGCGCACCCGAAAGCCAGTGTAGAGTTGTGTGGCGAAATCTATGTGGAAATTGGAGCAGCTCGCCACGGGTACTGCAGCACGCACATCCTTGGCGCAGGATACACAGCCGACGACGACGACGACGCATCCGAAATTGTGTCAAGCTGCCGAGGTACACGCCCCAACAGTGCCGGCCGGCTGTCCACCAAGCCCCAACCCCAACCCCAATCCAACCCCAAACCCAACCCCAACCCCAACCCCAAACCCAACCCCAACCCCAACCCACCTGGCAGGCGACAACTTTAACCAAAGACTTGGCCCCTGGCATCCATCCGGCTGCATTAAAGCCATATGGATCAATTCCAATTCCCGTTGCCAAAGGCACGTGCCCCCCCCCCCCCCCCCCCCCCCCCCCCCCCAACAAGCTAAAAATACAAAATAAATAAATTAAAGCCAGCAAATCAAATATGGCCAAGTCAAAGAAAAACCCAACCAAATGCTTAATTCGACAATTGGTATCCCTAGCAACCAGCCAACAACACCATGTTTCTAACTCATTTCGTATTTTATGTATCTCATATCTCGCTAGACTGATCAAATGCGAATACTTTTGCGTTCTTACAAAGACAAATGTAATATTTGGCAACTTTATAAATTATGGGACTTTAAAACATTCGACTTATGGTTCCAAAAAAACATTATATAAATTATTTTTCGAAAATGATAATATTCCAGAAACAGAATCTAGATGCTAAACCAAGTCCAAAACGCCCTCAGGCATGAAAATCGGTTCAGTTTCGACAAAGTTATGGGGGTTTGAAATATGAAAGCTATGAATCCGACAGCTTTACATGTCAAAATTTTTGTCAATTTTGGCGTGATTTTTGACCAAAAATGTTACCTCCTCAGAATCCAGCCAAATGTTGTTTTTTATACTAATTATGATACCCGTAATCGATTAAAAATACAAATTGGCAATTCTAAATTTTTCGAAAAAAAATTTTTCGAAAATCCACAAGGGGGGAGTAGGTGATTTTTTCACAAAAAAATCGAAAAAATTTTATTTTCAAAATAGATAATTTTTTGACTGCAGAATCAATTTAGAGGTCAAATCAAGTCCAAAATGCCCTCAAACATAAAAATCGGTTCAGTTTTGACAAAGTTATGGGGGTTTGAAATATGGAAGGTATGGATCTAAGAAAAAAAATATACAAAATCCAAATGAAAAATCATGACTATAAATCATTAAAACTTGTAAAGTTCGGACATAGTTATGAGTTCTTTTTGTTTTACATATGGGAATGCTTATCAAAATGTAGAAATGAATTATAAAATTACATGGAAAACAATATGCAATATTCATTTAAATAAATCTTTAAATTGCAAGTGACTTTGAATTTAATTAGAGCTGTTCTAAAATGCATAAAATGATGAACCGAATCGATTGGAAAATCGTATACCGCATTCTTCTGTCATGTTGGAATATTTCATGATGTATGTAAATGCCAAATAGTTTCTGGTTTGTTGGCATATGCTGGCCTGGAGCTGCTTCAACAGGTCAAATGGAAATTGGTAAATGCAATTTGCGTTTTGCATTTGCTTGGGCCACGCCCATTGCCCATTGTAGCTGCCAGTGGCAGCTGCCAGCTGCCGGCAGGCGGAAGAAGAATGGAGGATGGAGGAAGGAGGAAGGAGGCAGGCACCCTACCATGAAGAGGCCGCCTGCCCGCCCGGTTGCAGCCACATGCGAGCATCCTGCCTCAAGTGGCATTTTAACGCTTCAAATGCATGACGAGGGCGGCTCAAAGGGTTGCCAACACACTCTCTCTCTCTCACACTCACACACAAGTTGACTAATTGCTGCCAAGTACCAAGGCAAAAAAAAAATTCTAAATTAAAATAAAATTTCAGTAAAATAAAACCAACAAAAATGTCCTAGAAGTCGCTGCACATAAGCTAATTTCCAAAAACGAAAAAAAAACAAGCACACGTCGAGTGACTTCCGTTTCCGCAACGAGCACTTTTAGAAGGGTGCGCGGGGGTGACGGTAGGGGTAGTCCTTGGGCTTAAATTTCAGTGCTTCCGAAAATTGCATCGATAATTATGGATTCTTACTAATTAGTATAACAGTTGAAATACACAAATAATATAAAAAATATAATATATAAAAATAAGTAAAGAAAATGTATATACAAAATATATAGATATACAAATAATATAAAATAAATAAATACAAAATAAAATATACATAATTTATAAGTATACAAATAATATTAAATAAATAAATAAAAAATTAAAAAAAAAATAATAATTAATATTTTAAGCAACTTAAAAGGAGTATTGCAATATGTTCTTTTTGCATTCAAATACGGACCCAAAAAAGTAAGCTAAATCTAAACTTGAGGCGAAAAACTTTTTATAAGTATCATTGAATTGAATAATGATTTAATTTTATTTTGCAGCTATTATAAAAAGAAATCGGTGGAAATTCTTTGAGGTCATATAAGACAATTGCTTGAAAATTGTTATATTATAATATAAGAATTTACTAGAATTATTTTATTTTATTTTCAATTTTTGTAATACTTTAGCATATTTATTTTTTCTTTTTGTGTTTTGCATTTCGAAACACTTTTGAAAGTATTGAATGGAAATTTTTAAATTTATAATATGGTATTCTATATATTTATATAAATATATTTATATACCACGAGAATTTTGTGTTCCCAACCACTTTTGTATGATTTAAAACAAATCACTGAAACTAAAAAAAAAAAACATTTAAATTTTGAGAACTCAATTGTTTTTTAGCCCGAATTAAAATTTTGAATCCGAATTTCGAACTTCTAACTTTATTTTCAGCGCTAACAAATCCTTTTCCCACCCATTTTACGCTCGCGGCGATTTCAGAATCTGTAAACGATGTTTAATTAAAGCTTTTTAATGCAGCGCTTAGCAAATGAGCAAATCGCGCACAAAAAAGTTATATTTTTTCAGCATTGATTTCAAACAGATAAAAAAACATTTATTTAGCTGCTTTTTAAATTTACATATTTATTTCAATTAATTCACAGAAAAAATAATGAATTTGATTTGGAAATACGCAATTCCAATTCGCTGGCAAACGTATCTGGCTCCCCTGTAGCTGCTGCAGCTGACATGACGTATACGCCCCGTAATCCAGCAGCATTCCGCATTCCAAATCCACATACAAAGTCAGCTGCATTTTCATGCATGAATGTATGCGGGTTCTCACAAAGAGATGGAGAACGGTGGAATGGGAGAGAGGCAGCGAAAAGAGAGCGAATGCAACAAATTTAGCTGCTATCTCGCTCGCACATTCGTGCACAGAAAATAAATAATAAAACAAAGGATGAGAAGAAAAAAAGAAAACATAAACGACAAATCTAACGATGGATGCTGAAAATATTTGCATTCGAAATTGAGAAATTTTCTCTTTATAACAGTTGCGTACGCGTGTGTGGGTGTGTGTGTGTGTGTGTGTGTGTGTGTGTGTGTGTGTGTGTGTAACGGTTTCTTTATCAACTATGTGATATGTGCACGCACATATGTGCTCGATGTTAGGACATATGTATGAAGTTAAGCTCAGCCGAGAGTTTTCGACTAACAGATACCCTAAATTCAAAAAACATCATTATTATTATTTGTATAAATATTATTACTCCTAACTTTATTAAACTTATTATTAATAGGAAAAATACTTTGGTCTTATTTTATATTAATTTTTAAATGTAATAAATTTCTGATTTTTTTTTTAAATAATAATTGATTTTTTTATTATGTTATTATTACAATTTATAAACTTTATATACTCAACTGAATTCGAGCAAGAGTTTTTTGGATCTGAAATCAATTTTTTCACATATCAATAGGTTTTCTTGTACACGTATCTATTGTGTAAAATTAAAGTGGATATTTCGTAGTACTTTTGGAGTTGGATATCTTTTCTAAGCTACTGTTCCATGAAGCGAATGCTCTCCGTCGTTTTATTCACGTCTGTATTTATGTATATCTAGTGCCTGGCAGTGCTTTAAGATGTACACAAAATACAGGGTGTCCTTTTTCATTTCATGTTAATTTCAAAGTAAAATCACTAAAGCAAATAAATGAACAAATGTTCCCTTTGCCCATCAAAAATAGTTACCTTGCAAGAATTAATATCTTTTGGAAAAAAAAAATAGCAAAAGATTGTTATATACTTCGATAGTTCTTATATCGGTTATATACACTCATATAAATAATATGCCATAATGTTGCCAATGCACGCAGCAGTTATTTAAAAAAAAAATCATGTCTTTAGATTTGCCACTATATGTAAATGTTTACCCAGGCAATTTAGACCCCTCTATGCGATTCTCATGAATTCATGTAGCGCCTGCAGAATTTCAGTGTTTTCCGTGTTATTTAAAAGTTATATTTTTCTGTCTCTCTCTCTCATATTCTCTCACCTTCTTCTCTCTCTTTTTATTTTTATTATTATTTTGTACATTTGCCTGAGACACCCTGTTTATAGAGACGTTGGCACCATGCAAATAATTTGCACATTGCTGGAATAAATAAACCAAGCGAATAAAATTCACCAAAGCACATTTCAACAGCAACAACAACAACGGAAAACGTGGAACGTGAAATTCTGACGATTTGGGACATGTTTGGGGGAAAACATCGAAACACAATCGACCGACCAAAAGCGCAGAACTAAGGTATATATATGTATATATGTGTGTATATATTTGTGTGTGTGTGTGTGTGTGAGAGAGTTATGTGGTTGTGTGAGTAAAAACTTAAACAACCTGGCTGGCAAAGATTGGCAGCCAACTCAACCCTCAAATCAAGCAAGGGATGCTCTCCATATGGATCCAACCTAAATATGTGTGTGTGTGTGTGTGTGTGTGGTTGTGTGTGTGTGTGTGTATGGGTGTGCACGTGCGGCCATTAGGAAATTATTGATGCTCAACAGCAGCAACAACAATTCGCAATTTTGGGCCATATTTCAAGTTGGTTAAATCTATTCTAAAAACTAAACTAAACTTGTGCACTGTTCTTAAATGACAGTAAACACACGCTAAAAACGCCCCTCTCTTCTTCTTTGTTTTTTTTTTAAATTGAAGACACAATTTGTTGCTAATTATAAAATACAAAACTTTATTGTTATTGCGATAAGTTCTTAAGTTATTAACACACACACAAAAACCACCAAGCGGACAAGTTTACACGTGTGCGTTATCGGGATAATTTAGTAGGATTCAAAACAATAAAATAAAATAAAATAACATAATAATATGCCTTAATGACATTTACCACACTTTTGCTATAGTTTGATTAAGAATTTGTTTAA
This sequence comes from Drosophila micromelanica, assembly GCA_004143825.1. NCBI lineage: Eukaryota > Metazoa > Arthropoda > Insecta > Diptera > Drosophilidae > Drosophila > Drosophila micromelanica. The sequence continues at coordinate 21,796 of SCDY01001541.1, forward strand.
AAAACTGTCAATTAGGAGCGATTATTTGGAAATTTTTTGCGTTTTCAAGAAATGAAAATATATAAGATATATAAATTATCATGAACATAAAAAAATATATAAATATGCTATATATGTATAAGTCTATCTATATATATTATACATACAAAAAATATATATTTAAATATAGTTTAATATAATTTTCATGGCATAAACGAAACTTAAGCCTAATTAATTTTGAATAAGATATGTTTAAGTCAGAATATGCCATAAATTGCAAGCAATAACCGCTCAGAAATTAGAGCTTATTTTCTAGAACAAGTTTGGCAATTAAATTAAATGTATATATATTTTATAAAGTATATAAATTATTTTTAAAAAATTTCTTGTTTTTAATTGTTTGAATAAAATTAATTAATATTAAAATATATATACTCTCAATATATAAGAAAAAACTTTTGCAAAACGTTCTAATTTGTAAGCGAAAAATTAAATAAAAAGCACAATTAAAAAAATATAAAGTTATATGGCATACACAAATTAAATAAATTGAATATGAAAACAAAATAAATAATTCATGTCCCGTTATTGCACACGTGTAAACCTGAACTCGCGCGAAAAGGCCAGAAAAAAGCGAACTCATTTCTAGACTAGCTATTAAGAATTTATTTAATCTACAGCCGCCGGATTGGTCAGCAGCTGCTATTATCTCGATATAAGACCAACAAAAGAAAAGGGGGAAGTGAATGGGAAAATAATCGTAACTATAAAGAACTTAATGTACAACAGATATTGAATTTGGACAGCTTTTTGCGCAGTGTGGTGGAATGGTCTTTAGCCAGTTTGATTGGCGGGCAGATCGCCGGCCACCGCTGGGGTGGATAATTTTTGTATGGCGGCCGGCAAGAGCGGTGCTGGCGGTAACTTCGCTGGCAGCGCTGCCTCCGGCGGACTGTGAAAGAAGTAGAGCAGAAAACCGGCGGCCAGAACAATGTGGGCGCCAAGTATGCCAATGATGAGGAACAGGGAATACTGGGAATTGCGCAGAGCTGGCGTCAACACGGCAATAAGCACTGTGCCGGATAGCAGAGCAGCCGTTATAACGAGCAGCCACTGTAGCAACGAAATCTGCAACAGAAAGAGATAGAAAATAGAGATTTGTCACGCTATATAAGATACTTTGGCACCCACATTGATGACCCAGAGTATGGAGACGGGTATATAAATGGCCAGGCTGTAGCCATAGATGCACATCAGCGACAACAAGCTGGGCGTGTAGCTGGCCTGGAGCAGGAGCAGGAGCAGGAGCAAACGAAACCAATTAGAAAAGGAGGGAAAACGTTGAAAGTAAATCAAATCAAATACGAACACTGTCCGTTTCAATGGCATCCGCTTCATCCACTGGCTTCAGGCTGTACTTGAACAGGGCCCAGAGCACCGCCGGCAAGATGTTGGCATACAGAAAGATGCAGGTGGCTGCATAGGAGACCAAATGGAAATTATAATGCCAGTGGTAGCTATCGTTGGCCTGCTGCAAATAGCTGGCAATATTGCCGCTGATCGCTATCGAAAATATCTAAAAAGAAAAATGCGAAAGAAAGATGGATTTTAGACACAACATTGCTGTAGTTGATGGTTTACCAGCGTTATGGTTATCCAGACGGGTCCATAAAGATCGGGATTTTCGCCAATGTTCATGCGCAAATAGTTGGCAGCGGCACGTTTCGGTATCATTGAGTTGACAATGCGCTCCAGGACCATATACGTGTCCACATTGAAGAACTGCTGATAATACTCGATGGTCAGAAAGGAGAGACGTGCACCGCCAGCTGAATCCACAGAGGCGCCCCCGGATGTGCCACCAGCAGCAGCACCACCAGCACCAGCACCACCAGCACCACCGCCACCGATCATTGTCTGGGCGGAACTGCTCATATCGTAGATCAGATCGGACAAGGGATCACCACGCTGCCGCTGCGAGCTGTTGAAATTGCCGCCTCCAGAAGTTGCGTGCGTTGGCGAGTTAACATTGATTTGTGCTGGTGTGCCGCTGTTAGTTGCGCTATAGTCGCGGAACTGTAGCAAATCATCGGCGGTCGGTGTTTCCATATCGCCACAATATATTTGTGTTTCTTTTTTTTCGTTTATTTCTTTTGCTCACGCTCTTTGAGAAATATTACACGTATTTATCGCAGTGCTTATTTGTTTTTCTCGTTTCTTTCACACTCATACGTCAGCTGTTTGCTTGGCGCGTGCGTGTGACCATATCGTGTTATTTGTTATCGCAAAATACATTATGGTATTTGTGTTTAGTATTTTATACTGAGTGTCTTTTACTGTGAGCATAGTTTCCTCACAACAATTTGTGCAGGCACTTTTGTTGTTATTATTATTTTTCTTTCACTTAATTGTTCTTTTTGTCCACATCAGTAGATCACATTGCGCACTATGTAAAAAAAATATACCAACAATATACCGATATAAAAAAATACCGAATGCTGCGCTGTGCAACACTGTCTGGCCTTGCGTCGTCAGCCAACACTTTTTGCAACTGCAGCACAAAACAAAGTAAATTTCCACGAAATTTGATAAAAAAGTGGCAAAAATTTGGTGGTATTTAATTTTAACGGTGTCCCTCTTGTGGCAGACAAGTGAGTGCTGTGCTTGCCTATACGACAGCATTCACTCCCGATAGCGAAACCAAACAAAACACCGCCAAAACAAACAAATGCCAGTTAAAAATGGCGAATCGGATGCGGAGGGCGACGTCTCCGGCGCGGAATCGGAGCACTCGAACTCGAGCCAGGCGCACGACACCTCCGACGAAGAGGAGGAGGAGGAGGCCAACGAGTGCGATTCGGATGACTCCTCCGAAATGGATGCCAGCGAAATAGAATTGCGTCGCGCCGAACACATGGAGGATCTGGGTAAACAACGAGAAAATAAAATGGAACCATTTTCAATTTGATCACTGATCCAAACTCTCCATACAGTCAGCTTAGAGCGTCAGTTCAGCCAGCTACGGGAACAATATTACTACGAGCGCATCAGTCTCATTGAGCGCCAGCTGTCCGATGTCCGTTCCGGCCGATCGGAGGAGTTCGTGCAGCCCCAAAAGGAGCTGGACAAGGTCTATCGGACGCGCATCGAGGTCGCCGATGTGCTGCGCAAATTTCGTCTGCAGAACATCGATCACAAATACCTGTCCGAGGAGCAGGCAGCTGCCCAGCACTTTGAGGTACATTTGGCGCATTCTCTATTTTGGTTTCCCGCTAAAATTTCAAATTTGCAGAGCGAGAAACAAATGGCCGTGGATAATCTGCGTGAGGATCTAATGGAGCGGATACGACGCCTCGAGGAGGATCGGCACAATGTGGACATCTCCTGGGACGATTGGGGCAATGACAAGCGGCAGAGCAAGGTGCGGGGACCGGGACGCAAAAAGGCGGTAACCGTCACCGGTCCATATGTCGTATATATGCTGCGCGAGGAGGACATCATGGAGGACTGGACGATCATACGCAAGGCGCTAAAACGCTCCTCCACCGCGGCGGTAACAACCACATCTGGCGGCGGCGGCGGCGGCGTCGGTGCCACAGCAGCGACAGTCGGCGCCGTCAGTGGATTGGTGGGCGTGCCGCTGACGGCGGCAGCGATGGCGGGCGCCAATGGATAGCGGTGTCGTGCAGCATCCGCTGCTGCATATCATCATGCCCGCAACAAGGAGCTCACCTGATGGCAGCGCAAGGTAGCGAATGCTCCACCACCACCCCAGACACCACACTACTCCTGTTTAACGCTGCCCACGCTATGATTATGCTGATGCAAACCTTCGAAACTTGTTCGATACAACTTCTATTGTCTAGTATATAAAAAACAAAAGAAAAATTGTCAGACCCAAAACAAACTAGTATAAAATTTATAGATATATATATAAATATACACCTACATACACACACACACACACATACATTAGTCACATATATTGTATATATATATAACTATATAGAACGTTAATATTCGTTTCTCCCTTCCACACAACGTCTCTAAAATTATAATCATGTCCCGAGCACTGTGTAATTAAATCAGACACGTGAAATATTATGGAATATATATTTAATAAATATATTTATGTCTATATAAGAAAGCAGATAATGTAAACTAAATAAAGCCCACGTTTTTTTTTCTCATAACTGTAAAGTGAATGATGCGAATTTTCTTTGCCTTAAATTCAAGATGGATCAGTTTTAGGTATTCAATTGTTAATATTAGGACAAATTAGGGGAGGCATCCAAAAAGTAAAATATTATTAATTTGCGTATGCTTTACGAGAACAGAGTCAACTAATTTTGTGGCTCTAGCTCTTATAGTCTCTGAAATATGCTCAAAAAAGCGGACCAAGTGATCGATATTTATCGATAACAAGCAAACTTGATTTACGTATGATAAACACGAACTTACCTATTTTATATATACTTCTTTTCCATTTATGCACATATATCAAAATATCAAAAGAGTTTGGTACTTCTCTATTATAGTCCATAAATGGGTTCATATCAAGCTGAAAGTTGTAAGCATATATTGCCAATATATTACATATAATATAGTTTGCAAAATATAGATTGTCTATCAAGGCTACAAATTGATTTAAACCAGAATTTTCGGATTTTGAACCAAACCGTACTTTGAACCAAAAATTTAACCCAGTCTCGAACTGAACCTTTTTTAAAACGGCAGAGAATTCTTCTGCTTAATTGAAAATAAAAATATAACAAATAAATAAAAGTAAATAATTACCTTTAAATAATGTATCAAGTTTGCTTTTAAAAGTTAAAATATTGTAACGAACCAAGGTTCGAGCCAAACATGAATATATTTTTATGTAATCGAACAAATCGTTTTAAGATGAAGATTAAGACTAAGATTAAGATTGTTCTAAAAGATCAAACCTTTGGGTAAGCAGCAGTGGATGTGATTCACCTCCAGCTCAGATACTTTTCCCAGATCAATAGATACATTGAAATGCATTAAAGTACATACCACGAAATTAATCCGTCACAATCCAAACTTAAACAAATGTTTATTCAAAGCAAATTTTCAATGTGTTCATTAGAGGCCCTTGGCCTTCAGATGATCGCGCACCAGGTCCACATAGTCGCCGTGGATGTGAATCTGTCCGCTCAGCTCGTTGACGCGCGTCGCGCACAATTTACCGTTGCGTGCCGCTTCGATGACGGCGCGCAGTTCCCGTTCGAGCGCCCAAATGTCGCCCTGGACGCGCCGCACCACGGTGAGGCGACGCTGCCCGCGAAACCGTGTGTGCAGATAAACGGGCACCATGTGATTCTTGGTGCGCGCCACAAAATAGCCGCTGGCGCTGCCATCGTCCGTCTGCGGCCGCCAGCCGGACGGATACGCGGTCTTGGCCACTGGCTGCGGCACGGTGCTCGGCGGCAGCAGGCGCTCCACGTACTTCCACTCCGGTGGATTGTGCACCACCTCGACCTCCGGATACGCCTCCAGCGGTTGCACCTCGCGCGACGACCGAAAACTGGACAAACTTGCGGGCTGCGTGTGCAGCGGACGCACGAGCTGCAAATTTTGGGTTTGTTTCGTAAAAACTTTGTCGTTGTTGTCTGACTGACACTCACCTGCGTCAGTCGGTGCCGCAGCAGGCCGATAAGCGTTACTTTTGCGCTGGCTGTCATGTTTTTTAGTTATTGTTATTTATTTTTAGTCAAATTTGACCAATTCTGTTACATATGCGCTGTGTGAACCAGTTACGGAACCAGTGCCGCCTGGTAGTGCTGAAAGTTGCGATGAGTAAGCAATATCGATGTATCGATATATCCATGTATAGACAAACTAATCCATTTCAAACGATTGTATGGTCAAATCATACATAATTTCAAGGAGAAAGAGATACAAGCTGATAGCTGCAAACTTGTTAATACCTGTACTTGAAACATATGAACAAAACTAGCGATAAACTAAGTGAACGATACGTTCGTATGAACTAACCTAAACAACTTTAGTGCCGGCACACTTTTGATGTTTTAAGTGCTGTAAAGCGCGCCATTTGCTTTTCGCGCCACACAATTGGCAAAACCATTTAAATATGTGCCTGTGTGTGTGTGTGTGTGTGTGTGTGTGTGTGTGTGTGTCGAACTGCATGTGATTCATAAAATTGCATGATGTGTGTGCGTACCTGTGTGTGTGTGTGTGTGTGTCTTTCTGTATGCAACAAATGCCGTCAGCGACGATATCGTTGGCTCTAAAGCTTTTCGCATACAACGCATTGATGTTGGATTCTAGCGGCAACCGTTTGACATTGTTTACGCTGCAGCTTTTATTTTGTCAGCTTTTTGCGCTCTGTTTCGGCTTTCAGTTTTCTCGTCGCATTCGTTGCGACAAGTTGTTGCTGTTGCCATCTTTTTTTTATAACAGAAAACAACAACACCAAAGCTGCTCACATTTCGTTGTATTTGCTTTGCGCTTTTTTGCTTTTCTTATTTTTACCGTTTGCTGCAATACGCGTCGCTGCAGCTGCAGCCGTTGCCGTTGCGTGTGCGAGCGAGCCAGCAATAGAGAGCGCGCGCGCAAAATCTAAAACAAAACGATTGAAAAAAAAGTACAAAACTAAAAAAAAAAAGTGTTTGCCTTAGGCGTGTAATGTGTTGCGCTGCAATTGTAACGGTAGTGTAAGTCAGGCGTGCGTTCAGTGTTGCAAAGCGTCGGCATGGCACGCAAGGACGATCCCGTTTTCAATGTGAAATTCGTGCAGCTCGTGGAAAACCAGCCGTGCCTGTGGAACTACACACATCCCGGCTACAGCAAAAAGGAGGAGGTGCAACGCGCCTGGCAACACGTGGCCAACGAGATACGGGACACAGGTGCAAATACACAACAAAACGTGCTGCAGCCTTAAAAAAACACCAACAACAACGAAAATACTTGTAGATTTCCATTTTCGTTGTTTTTTTTTTATTCTGTTTTCCTTCTTTTTTTTTTGCAATTGCGTGCCCATTTGTTGTGCGAGTGTGTGTGTGTGTGCTGGCGCGCGTCTCTGGACTATGGGCAACTGGTTACTTTTTTCAGGCAAAATAAAACTAGATATGTAAAAAAAAAATTACAATAAAATACCAGAAATTTTAACAGTATGCAATTCTGTTAAGATTCGCGCTGTTATGCAAAACTTTTTGCTAACAGATAAACAGGCTGGCAATAATTGCATTTATTTTTTGTTGAGTAAATTAAAAATATATTTTTCAAAATAAAAAGTTTCTGATGAAAGCTTTCTCTCAAACATAATTTTCGTGAAAACAAAATTAAATATGTGTTATTTAAAATAAAAAGTTTTTCCTGAAAGCTTTTTATCTTAGTTTTAATGGAATGTTAAGCCTTGTGTGTCGACTAGAAAAGTTCTCTCAAACACAATTTTCAAAAACATTTCTTTTTAAATTTAGAAGAAATAAGTTAAAATACTGTTTCGTGTTTTTTAATCGATCTTTAATTAAATTTTTATATATTTTATATACTTATATTATTTTATATATTTTAAAGTTTTTAGGCTTTTAAATGTCACAAAAAGTGCTCAAGTCGCCCACTGTGCTATGATGCAAGCTTTTCGCTGCCACTGCGTGCGTGTGTGTGTGTGTGTTCGTGTGTTTATTTCAATGCAATCGCAATTTGTAGTCGTGCCAACTCGCTTGCACTCGCCCGCTCATGTGTCTGTGTGTGTGTGTGTGTGTGTGTGTGTGTAGGTGTGTAGGTGTGTCACTGTGTCACACAGCAATAGCCGCGCGCGGCGTTTGCATGCAATTAGTCGCAGTTGCTGCTGCCCTGCCGCTTTTGGCATGTAATTAAAAAAGTTCGGCAACTGCAGCGCAGCGCAAATACCCTGCATCTAACACTAGCCAACACTTGTTGCTGCAGCGCCGCATTTAACAACACTGCACGTGAAATAAACATTGCGCTTTCGCTATTGGCTATTGATTTGGGTTTTTCTCATTTTCACTCTAGCCAAGCACAGTGGGACCAGCTTTATGGCAGTTGAACCAAAAATAAAATATTGTAAAACTTAAAAAAAATCTTTAAAAAGCTAGAAAAACATATTTTTTGTTATGATTATTCAATTAAGAACTATAATAATTAAATTAATATGATGAACAAACAAAAATAATTATAATAAATTATAATTGGCATTCGAAAATAGTTTCAATAGTGGAAGTGCGCCAAAAAAAAGTCTAAAAAAATAAAATAAAATAAAATAATTAATACAAATTTTAAAATATTTTTGGTTTGTCTATAAAAATAATTTTAAAATGTAATTTTTTACCTGGTTGGAATTTGTTGATATTTAGTTTTTGATTATTAAAAATTTAAAAAAAAAATCCATAAAAATAAATGAATCCATATTTGATAAGTTAAAGCATTAGACTTACAATCTGCATTTATAGAATTTTGATATATATTTTTGGCTTGGTTTAAATATCTATATATATTATTATATTATATTTTTTGTTCAGTTTCAACTCTTTTGCTTTTTGCAGTGCGCAACTCTCGGGAACGCTGGCGCACCATTCGGAGCAGTTTCCTGCGATCGCTGAAGCTGGCGCGGACACAGACGGGGCGTGGCAAGCGCAAATATTACCTGTCCAAGTATCTGCAGTTTCTGATACCCTACACAAAGTCGCGCGCCTGCCACAAGCAGCCGTCGGCGTCGGCGTCGGCGACGGCGCCAGCAACTGCCACGCCCACTGCCAGCCAGACGAATCTGAATAATGGCGGCGGCGGCGGGGGAATGGTTTTGCGCAAGCCGAGCACCTCGACAACGGCGGCCACATTTCTGACGTCCGCCGGAGCGGGCACCCAGCCGATGACGCGCATTGGCCACATGCGGCTGTTGGGCAGCCAGGTGAGCGCGGGCGACGAGGAGACCAAAGACAGCATTGGCAGCCGGGCGGCCGATGTCCTGGAGGAGCCGGAGCCGGTGGAGGAGCCGGATGAACGCGAGCCGGAGGAGCGTCTGTCCGAGCAGCAGCTGCAGACAGATGCGACGCCGCTGCGCCTGCAGACCATCAAGGTGGAGCCGCAGCAGCAGCAGCAGCAACAATGTGCAGATAAAATTGTTGCAGCTGCTGCGCAGCATTCGCTGGTGCCGCTGCCGGTGACGATGGCAGCGCTGCGCAACAACATGAACTGGTTTCAGCATCTGCACAACAGCAGCAGCAGCAGCAACAGCAACAACCACAACCACAACAACAGCAACAACAGCTTGTTGCCGCATCATCTCGCAACAACGCCGCCGCCAGTTGCCAGCACACCTGGTCCAGGGCAGCAGCAGGCGCCAGATGCCGATTATTCGTTCTTGATCAGCCTGCTGCCGTATTTAAAGGAGATGAGCGGCAAGCAGAATCGACGCTTTCGTCAAAAGGTTGTTGGACTCATTGACAATGTTCTCGACAATTTGGATGCTTAAACGAACGCAACAAAACACAAAACAAACCAACAGTGCCCATTTGTTATACACATATATATATATATATATATATATATATATATATATTATATATATATATATATATATATATATATATATATATATATATTTTTATAGCAACTAAATGTATTTGTATTGTTTTTGCATTGTTTTCTTTTTTTTTCTTTGTTATATGTAAATCACAAATATGTAATGCAGTGCAAATAAAACGCTTTTAAAAATAAATTCAAATTCAAACAAGCGCGTTTTACAGCACTACTTTAACAGACAAAGCACTCAACAAAAATTGTTTACAGCACTGTGACTAACAGCTCTAGATTTATGCACCAGCCGTGTCAGCTGTGTTTAACAGTTAGGTGGCAACGCTTTGCAGCAATAATTGCTAGATAATAAAAAATAAAACAAATAAAACACGAACAGCATATTAATAAATCAATTCATATTCAAACATATTTGTTTACAGCACTGTTACTAACAGCGCAGCGTTGCCAGATTTGTGCGCCAACCAGTCAGCTGTGTTTGACAGCTTGGTGGCAACGCTTTACAGCAATAATTGCTAGATAATCAAAAAATTGAATAAAAAAGAAAACATTAAAAGAGGAACAGCTATGTTAAGGTTCATTGCATATTAACGTGCGGCCAGTAACATTTAGTAGGTACAAGCGACGCGTGTGTGCCAGTGTGTGTGTGTGTATGTAAAGCGCTCATGTGATGTAATTTGCGGTGCAGATAACGCAGTTTTGGCAAAAACGACGTTGTCAATGTTGATAATTGTTATTATATAAAAAGCAACACTGCGCACACACGCGTTAACGCACATTGGCCCCGTTGGGTGAAAGTAAAGTAAACGAATATAAAAAAACAAAGAAAAAGAAAAATTCAGTTCTCAGATAAGCGCGCACGTTTTTTTTTATTTAGGTGGCGACGACGACGGCGGAAATATACCTCAATAGTTGATCAAAATGAATAAATGCTGCATACAGACACAGCAGGCAACGATAACAAAGTCGTCCCAAATTGTTGACAGCTACAGCAGCAACAACAACAACAGCAATAACAACGGTAAACAGTGCAACGGCAGCGGGCGCAGCAGAAGGATGTCCAACAGCGCCGACTGCCCGGTGACAATAACAGCCGCGATCCGCGCGGAGATCGAGCAGCGTGTCCGCACCGCCTTCGATTTCTTTGGCCAGACGCTGCGGCTGTACGATGTCTCCGAGCTGATATTCTGTTTTAATGGCGGCAAGGATTGCACGGTGCTCCTGGATCTGCTGATGCGGTATTGTCGGGAGCAGGGAATCGCGAGCAGTGCCATACCGATGCTCTATATCGAATCGGATGATGCGTTCGAGGAGATCGATCAGTTTGTTGTGCACTGTGTGCGCAAGTACGAGGTGAATCTGATCAAGTACAAGGACTCGTTGAAGGTGGCGCTCACCCACATGACGGAGGATATGCCGGCCATAAAAGCCGTCTTTGTGGGCAGTCGCAATACGGATCCCTATTGTGAGCATCTGCAGCCAATGCAGGTAAAGTCTATCCCGCTCTGTTTATCTCTTTTTTAATCGTTCTCTCTCTCTCTCACTCTCTTGTAGAAAACAGACAGCGACTGGCCGGACATGATGCGCTTGAATCCGCTGCTGGAGTGGAGCTATCACGACATCTGGCATTATATCCACATTCACAATGTGCCCTATTGCCACCTCTATGCGGAGGGCTACACATCGATTGGCTACAAGTCCAACACCCTGCCCAATCCCCATTTGCTGCACAGCAGCAGCAACAACAGCTCCAACGTTGTCCGCTACAGGCCCGCCTGGGAGCTGGCCGATCCAGCAATGGAACGGGCCGGTCGCCTGGTCCGCAAATGACGTCCCGCCCAACTTATTTGCTAATAGTGCAATTCAATTGTAAATATTTGTAATTTCTATTTTATACCTCTTTTTTTGCTGTTTTATTTTTTAGTTACAAGGAATTTGTACATATGTCTGTAAACGGTCGTCATTACTTAACATACACCACATAGTTCATTTTATATGTACACACGGATATCTGTAGCTGCATACTGTTTAGATACTTATATTGCATTCATTTCACGGCCCAGCTGGATTCAAGTGAATTGCTAATTTCGCAGCTGTTGGCAATTTTTTTTAATTTTGTGCGAAATCTGAAACCGCAACCGTTTTTAAATTGTGTGTACAGTGAAACCTGCTCTAATTGAACAGATCACAGAGAACTGCAAATTAACAGCTATTATGGCGCGCTTTTACATACAACGAACTGTTATGTTAAGCATTAGTTAACACATTTTGTATTATGTTAAGTTGGGTGTTAGTTTTGTAATAGAAAACCTCAACAAATTGAAAATTTAACATGCATGTCACAAGTAGCTTTATAGAGAATGATATTTACGTAAATTTGTAAACAGCTATTCAATTCAAAATATACAATTAGCAAGTAATACTTTTTAAAACGCTTAGCAAAACAAATTTAATTATATCCATTGACATATTATTTGCAAGCAGCCTTAAAATGGAATTAAGTATATGCACATTTTGTAATTATATAAAAACGTTGTCAAATTTATGCAATTAAAAATAATTTTATGAAAAGTTTGATAAGAAATTTAATAATTTTCTCTAGGCAAGAAATTTGCTTGAACTTATCTGCGAAATATTATCAACATTATTACACAGTAACAATCAGTTAAAAACTATGTTTTTTTTATGAAAAATATTATTTAGACCCAATTCTGATCAATTGTAATCTTTTCAACATCGACTATATCATACAGATTTTATTGTATTACAAAATTAGCTTTTGCTTGAAAAAGCATTTAATTTTTTAGAATATTCTGTACAGACTTGATTATATATCCACAAAATCTGTATTGTATATAGCTCCATTAAGAGTTATTTCCAAAAAGTTAGTTTCTTTGTAAACAACTTTTTTGGATTATTGGTCAAAATTTAGTATAAAAATTGAATTTTTTTTTTTAATATACAACATGTTATTATCGAAACTAGCTCCCAATAAGAAATATAGGTAAAAAAATGAGTTTTTGTATGAACAATTTTTTCTTTGATTTATCAAATAGTCCAAATAAACTTGGCTATAGGAAGCTTAACCTATATTTATTTATATAGACTATATACTATTTATGACAATCGCTATAATCGAAAACTAGATATGCAGCTTAAATCATTTACAATGTTCAACAGAATATGGACCATATATACATAGATCTTACTATGTACAAGCTATATCTCCGATCTCTGGCTAGTTAAGGAGTCGAAGCGCAGGTAATTCGATTGCTGTGCCGCCTGCAGTTTCTTGTCGGCGACGCGCGATCCGAATTGGATGGCCCGCTTCTTGAGGAGCGCCGCGTCGCGCAGTCCGAGACTGTGCCCGTAGAGGCGCAGCAGCAGCTTGTCGCCGACGCCCTCGGGCAGGCGGTAGCAGCATCTCTGCTGCGGCTCCAAGGCGCGCACAAAGCTGGCCAGGTGCTCCTCGATGAACGGTGCCCGCGCCGTTTTACCGCTGTCCGCCACAACGCGATCATCGCGCGCCAGATTCCTCGCCGGTATCCGTTGCCAATCCATCTCCAGCTCGCGGCGCAGCGCCAGCTGCTGTGCCTCGGGATCGTGGCCGGCCCGCCGCCAGGCGTTGCGATGACGCGTGTAGCCGCCGAAGAGCTCGTCGGCGCCGCTGCCGAGGAGCGCAACACGGGCACTGGACTCGGCGGCGGCGGCGGCAAACCAGAAGGCGCAGCCTAGGGATTCGTCCAGCACCGTTTGCAGCGGATAGATCAGCTGGCGGATGTGCGCGCTCAGCTGCTGCTCCAGCTGCCGTCGGCCAACGTTCACGAGGATCAGCCGCCAGCTGCGCTGCGGCCGCAGACGCAGCAGCTCCGCATGCGATTGGAGCGCGGTCTGGCGATCGGGCACGTTCCAGGCGTGCTCCGTTTGCGGCTGGCCGGCGGGCTCAAAGGCCACATTGATCAGCTCGATGGGCTCCGACTGCGGCACATGCTCGTCGGCCAGCAGCGCCAGAATGCTGCAGTCGATGCCGCCCGAGAAGAGTATGCAGATCTTGGCATGCCCGCAACGGAGCTCGCTCCGCACACAATTGCGACAAACGGGCGCCGTGTGCTGGACACGTGCCGCCACCGACTGACGCAGCAGCGCATCCATTCGGCGCAGCGTCGCCTGCACGGGCGGATTCTCCAGCAGACGCTGGTAGAGCGGCTCTTGTTGCTGTTGGCCCGCTGCCAGCGCATAGAAATCGTAGCTGGCTGTCGGCCTCGGCGTCGCCTCCAGCAGCCAAGCGGGCGCTATGGGACGCCCCGGCAGCGTGCACCAATCCATGGCAGCGTCCAGCGTCGCCAGCTGCTGTTGGGCATCCGGGTTGAGGGGCTGCCACGGATGCAGGCAGCACTGGCGGGGCGTGTCCAGGTGCAGCTTGTAGAGGCCCAGCGGCGGCAGCTCCAGCGACACCGTCGGCGTCTGGCCCGCCACGTGGCACGAGGTGCTCAGCAGCCGGAGGCAGGCGGAGCTGCGCTCAATGATCAGCGAATTTCGGCCCAGTGCATCACGGCAAAAGTACAAAACACGCTGGCGTCTGTTAACGAAAGTGATGAATAATAATATGAAAATAATAATAATAATAGTTTACCTGTTGTACAGGATCAGGCAGTAGGGTCCTTCCAGCTGCTGCAGCAGCGTCAACAGCTCGTTATCCTCGTTGTCCTTGTCGCTGCACTTGCTCAGCGCCCCCAGCAGCCAGGCGCTGTCCGCCTCGCACCTCCGTTTCCGCTCCGCCAAATTGTAGAGATCCCCGTTGAAGAGCAGCGCCAAATCGCCGGCGACAAGCGGCTGCTTCTGGGGCGCCTCGCCCTGTTGCCACAGCACGTTGCCGGCGAGCAGCACGTTGTCAATCAGTAGCTTATCGCTCACATCGGGTCCGCGATTCTGCAGCAGCTGCTCCAAAACGCTGTGCAAATTACAATTGGCATCGTTATTTTGGTCAATTGCACAGAAAATGCCGCACATTGCAATTCAATTTCATCAGTTCATCAGTGAACTGGTTCAATTGAGCGGCTGTTGTGCCTTTCGAATCATGTTTGCCATTTTGATGTTTTTAAAGTAAAACTACAATTTGTCACATTTGCTTTTATACAGTTTAAGAAAAAATATATATGTATATGAAAAATTGTGAGTATTTAAGGTCTATGCGTGCGTACAAATTCAAGTGTTTGTATTGCCATGTTCAGCTGAGAACTGGCTTAATTGAGCCAGCGCCATTTTGAGCACGTTTGAAGTGGCGCCATTTTGCGTCATTCAAAACTGGCCTATGTTATTTTTAAATGAAACAAGCATTTAACACATTTGTTTTTATATGAGATGCAAAAAATTATATTAAATGTAATTCAGTCTAAAAATGATGCTCTTATTGACAATTGAAAAAGCTCTTAGAGTACAAATTACATTTGGCCAAAAAGAGTTAGCTGTTATCGTTAACACGCTGTTATCCAACACTGCTACACTGTGAACCATGCGCAAGTGAACGAAATAAACTTGATTTGGGCGACAACAGCTGTTTGAAATTTCGCAATAATACGTTCAAGTTTATTTATTTATTGTTTACGTAACTATATACATAAATATATTTTTTTATTGTTTCTAAAAACGGCCAAACTGAATGTGGCAACGAGACGAACACACAATCAGCTGCACACACGGTAGCGTACAAAACTTGTAGTTGCCGGCAACTAACAGAGACAACAACAACAACAACAAGAAGAAGAGGAAGAGGAAGAGAGACACCCACACGGCCCGTGAACTGGTTAAACTGGTGGCTGGATGACACGGACGGCGCAAGACGTGCTCGGGGTGCTGCGCGGCCTGCAAATGGTTGCGGAGGCGTGCGGACGCGAGCATCTGGCGGTGACGCAGCACCTGTGGCGCAATTCGAGTGTGCGCGAACTGCTCGAGAGCAGTGTGAGTCAGGGCGCGGACTCGTTGCGTGCGGCCAGCGGACAGCCGAACGCCGAATTGGCCAAGCTGCAGACGCTGCTGCAGGAGACGGGCGAACGTGGTTACGTGGTGGCGCACGGTCTGTGCCAGCTGCTGGCAACGCAATTTCCCAGCGATTCGGCTGCACTGCAGCGCATCAATTGGCCCACCAGCTCGGGGATTGGGAGCGGGAGCGGGCCGGGCGCCGCGAGCGGACAGCGGGCGCAGCGTCAGAGCGGGCATTCGGATACGGCGGATGCAGCCAATCTGGATATATCGTCGATCACGCTGCAGGAATTCGAAGAGATCCTCTCCAGGCGCAACATGAATCGCAACGTCAGCCTTCGCACGCCCACCACGCCCAAGGAACAGCTGCCCAGCGAGCCAAAGACGGACCCGAAAGTGGCGAAAGCATCCCCGCCGGGCGGCGATGATGGCGTCCTGACCAAGGACAAAGAATATGTGGACAATCTGCTGCGCTTTGTCGCCGGCACCTCGGACGGAACATCCTCCACGACGAAGAAAACGAAACCAGGTACGCATGAAAAGTCCGCCAACAATTTCATTTTGAGCTTGGTGTTTCGATTCCATATTCCCCAAATAACGGCACTTATCTGTTAGCTCTGAAATTCTATAGCAAATTTTTACTTTAGCTGAACTTTAATCCTAGGCTGATGAAGACATTTTTTACAATTTTAGTTCTTTTTTTGGAAACCTCATATTTTCATATTGAAATTGAGAGCATCTTCATCTTAATTATAAATATTTTTTTTGTTCCATTACCAGTTATTCCCTTTATATTCAAGCTTTTAGCTGAATAAAAATAATGTCTATTGAAAGTATTCCATTTCCAATTGTTCACTTTCAATTTAATAAAAAAGGCTTTCGAAAATTTTAAATGTGCATAAAAATTGAAAAAGTCACCGATTCACAATTCCACTTGTTTCTTTTTAGTTTAATAGATTTTTTATTAAAATTCAAGTATTTCATTTCCAGTTGGAAAAAAACAGCAACGAGATTTCTAAAATTTTAAATGTGCATCTAAGTTTAAGAATTCACAGATTTACAAGAATTCCATTTCCAGTTGTTCCCTATCAGTTTAATAAAAGCAATCCTAGAATTCACAGAGTTACAAGTATTCCATAAAAATTTGTTGCCTTTTAGTTTAATAAAAACAGCAATAAGATTTATGAAATTTTAATTTTAATTAAGTATAATAATGTTCCAATTCCAGTTGTTCCCTTGGAACAACCAAGAAGCTCTCATCGAATTCAATTGAAATAAACACATAATTCCAAATAAACTGCCTTTAATACAAATTCATGCCTTACATCTGACATGTTCGACTTTTCTAGATGCTGCGACGACGCCGGCGGAGTCCACGTTGCCGGAGCTGAGCAAGGTGGCCAAACAGCGACGTGTGCCGGCATCGCGTCTGGGACGGATGGCCTCGTTTGGCGGCCTGTTCGCCGGCCTCGGCCTGGGCACCATCAACGAGCTGACCAAGGGTGCTCTGGGCATGGGCGGATCAACGAATATGCGGGACGCGCTCCTGAGTCCGGCGAATGTGGAGCGCATTGTGGACACGCTGTGCAAGGTGCGCGGCGCCGCGCTAAAGATCGGCCAGATACTGAGCATACAGGACACGAACGTGGTGTCGCCGCAGCTGGCGAAGGCGTTCGAACGGGTGCGCCAGGCGGCCGATTATATGCCCGACTGGCAGGTGGAGCGCGTGATGACCACACAGCTGGGCCCGGATTGGCGCGAACGCTTGCGGAGCTTCGATGACAAACCGTTTGCGGCCGCCTCCATTGGCCAGGTGCATCGGGCCACGCTGCTCGACGGCATGGAGGTGGCCATCAAGATTCAATATCCGGGCGTCGCCCAAAGCATCGAGAGCGACATTGACAATCTGGTTGGCATGCTCAATGTCTGGGATGTCTTCCCCCAGGGCTTCTTCATCGACAATGTGGTGCGCGTCGCCAAGCGCGAACTCCAATGGGAGGTGGACTATGCCCGCGAGGCCGAATACACCGAAAAGTTTCGGGAAATGATTTCCCCCTACAAGGAGTATTATGTGCCCAAGGTGGTCCGCGAACTGACCACATCCAGTGTCCTCACCACGGAACTGGTGCCCGGCGTCCCACTCGACAAGTGCTTTGAGCTCAGGTGAGTTCCTTATTCATTCTTCAGAGAATTTACAATCAACTAACAAGTGTCATCCCTAGCATAGCTCATTTTTTCTTTTCTCACTTTTCTTTTTCTACTTGTTCACAAAGTCAAAAGAGTAGGTTTCGTTTGTGGTAGTGCATTTAAAAAAGTTCTTGACTTTTATTTTCCAAAATTCACCTATTAAAAAAATAAATAAAAATCGATTAAGTCTTCTAAATAAATCGGCCTGTATGCAGCTTTTATCCAAAGCTAAAGATTTAAAAGCTCAAGCAAATGCTGTATGTAGATTTGCCACTTTATGTAAATGTTTAGCAAGAAAATGTAGACCCCTCTATGCGATTCTCATGATTTCAAGTAATGTCTTTCTCTCTCTCTTTCACATACATATTCTCTCTCTCACATATATACTCTCTCTCACACATATTCCCTCTCTCTCTCTCTTCCTTTCTCTCTCTCTCTCTCTCTCTCTCTCTCTCTGTGTCTCTACCTCTCTTTCAGTTTTAAAGAGAGATACATCAAATTTCCTTAGAAAGAAGACCTCTAAAGATCACACAATATTCTTCAGGTATACGACCTCTAGGGGGCGTGGCAAATCGATCAAATCTAAATGTAAACTGCGAAAATCCATAACCCGCAAGTTTAGAGTTGACAGTTTTCTGATGACCTTATCGAAAGATTGAGTAAAAAATTACAAAAATCTGAGTTTTTCCAAAGTAGCTTTAATAATTAAAATTGGGCTCAGTATGAGTATCGTGTGATCAGTTACACCCGATTAAAACGTTCTCTCATTTTTTTTTTTAATATTAATCCAAGCAGATGTTTAAACAGAGAAAACCTTGGCTCAGTTTTTAGTTGCAGTGCTAAAAACGAACTCAACTGTCATTACAGCACATTTATTCAGCTAAATCGATATTCATTATATGTTTTATTGATTTCTTCTTCAGCTACGAGCATCGCGCCCACATCGCCACCTCCGTGCTGAAGCTCTGCCTGCGCGAGCTCTTCGAGATCGAGTGCATGCAAACGGATCCGAATTGGTCGAATTTCCTGTACGATGTGAACAGTCGTCGCCTGATGCTGATCGATTTTGGTTCGACGCGATTTTACAAGCACGAATTCATCCGGAACTATCGCCAGGTGATCATCAGTGCGGCGCAAAACAATCGCCAGGGCGTCCTCGAGATGTCCCGCCAAATGGGCTTCCTCACCGGCTACGAGACGAAGCAAATGGAGCAGGCCCATGTCGATGCCGTGATGATCCTCGGTGAGATCTTTCGCTACGATGGCGACTTTGATTTTGGCAAACAGAATACAACCGAACGTCTGGCCGCCCTGGTGCCGACCATGGTTGCCCATCGGCTCTGTCCGCCGCCCGAGGAGATCTACTCGATTCATCGCAAATTGTCGGGCATCTTTTTGCTCTGCGCCCGTCTCAATGTGCGCATGAACTGTGTGCCCTTCTACAAGGACATCGTTCTCGGCAAGTTCAAGGATTAGCTAGCTTTTTTTTTTTGAATTGTGCCTTTTAATCAATTGTCAAATAAATTTCTATGCTCGCTACTAAAATGTTTAAAATATAAGCAGCAAACTAGTTAAGTGCAGAAAAGGGTGCTCAATAAATAACGTTTCATAAGTTTTCAATTTCCTAAAAACTTACTTACATATTTAGAATATTTTTAAAAAACATTTTTTTTTTCAATTTTGTTTAGTTTCTTAAACGTTTACCGAAAAATTAAACACTTAAATTGGTTTTACAAAAGTTATTAATAAATATTTTTTATAAATATGATATGAAAATTCAAATTAAATATAACCTAAATATTTCGATTTTAATTTTGAAATATGATCGATATAAAAAACGGTTGCTCAACTCAATGAATTTACTCACTTGGCACTGTTAAGCAACACTTACTGCTTAATTTTTAAATTTTTAGGCAATATAAAAACACTTTGATTATTTATGGAAAATTATGTTGGCAAAAATCTCCTTTATTTTTATTATTTACATTTATTTATTAAACAATATTGCACACATTTGCTTTATTTAAATGATTGATAAGCCGCTCGAAGCAACTCTGTGTTATCGGTATTTTGAACAAGCGCGCCATTTCCATTTAACTCAAACAGATTCTGTCCGACTGGAATGTCTGTTTCATTGTTTCGAGCAGTAGTCAACAACAACGACACGAAACAACACATACTACAAATACAATGGATTCAATTATATCGAACTCCGATCCGGCTATAGACGAATCCAGCTTATTGAAGGGCAGCGAACTTGATGTGCATCGAATTGCCGCCGAGTTGGGGCAGATGAATATGTATCTGAACAATCTGGAGCTAAGGCTGGGCACAGGAGTGCCGACCTGTCCACGACAAACATCAGAGCCGTGCGAGGATGCCCCACAATTGATGGATTCGAGAAATTCGCGGATTTTAAAAGTGCAGCGAAATGCGCGCAAATTGCAGCGACAAATCGGGGAATTATTCGAGTGCTCGACCAAGGCCCGGAAGCTGATGGACGAGCTGGAGCGCGCCCATTGCTCTGTGTGGCAGATGCGCGCCAGTGTTGAGCAGCGTTGCAAGGCAATGGATTCGATTCGCCGGGAAATGGATCGCGATGCGGCCCTTTGCCTGCAGCGATATAATTTCCTGTGCCGCAGTCGCGCCAGTTGGACGGAGAGCAACAACAGCGCCGCAGAGATGAAGATCATCTTTGATCAGATTTTGATGGGCGTGGTCAAGAAGTCGGCGTATCGTGTGGATAGAAAAAATGTATTCAAACAGTTGGCGGATGTGGAAAGCGTTTGTGTTGGGGCAACGGATGAGCTGAAACAGGAGGTCACTGATATTGGGGAATTTCTGGATTCACTGCTCGATATCCAGATGTTCGATTCGATTATATCCGTGGATACGGCGAAACGCAGCCTGCTCGATTTGGAACAGGAAAGGTTGCAATTATTGTTGCAGAGGCCGCCGTTTGTTTCGTTTTCGAGCGAATGGCACGAACGCATGTTGAAAATTATTGATTTTTTAATAATAAAATCAAATTAAAATGTTAATAATTTAAATCAATATTGTTTCGAGTTTAGATATAACGGCCAAAAGCTTAACATAACGTCCTGCTAATTGTCACACTGTTATGAAGCTGTTAATAGCATGAGTGAAACAGACTTGTGCGCAAGCTGAATATCAATAACACAGGTTCACACATACAACTATTAAGTGTCATTCCAGCTTAAACGCACTGTTAGTCTTAACTGCCCACTTTGAGCATAACAGTGCCAATTTGAGTGTGTTGCGTTATTTTGATTTTAATTTGAATTTGTTTTCTACGTTTCTTTCGCGTTTACCATTTTGATTTGAGTGAATTGCGTATTTAATTGAGATAATCAACAACAGTTGGATCGCACAATGCGACTGTGCTCAAGCATTGCAATTGGCTGCGATGCCCAAATGCGTGGAGCATTCGTAAATAATAAAATGTCGCCGCTACTCTCTTTTAAATATCATTTTCAGTGCGTTTTTGCATTTCGTGCGTGCCAGATCGTTTGTCGTGCACTTCGTGCGTTTGTGTTTTTTTTTGCCGTTGCGATCGTCGTCGTCGTAAAACGAACAGCAACAACAACTATAATAATAATAATAATATTAATAATACCAACAACAAGAAGATACAACGCTTTTCGTACATTCATGCATATGTATTTTATTTAATTTAAATTCTTAGCTCTTTATTTATTATTTATTTTTGGTTTTTTCTTTTTCTTATTTTGTTTAATTCAATATTTGTTGCCGCCTGTTGCGCTGTTTGTTTATGCGCCCATTCTTGTTGTTGTTGCTGTTGTTTTTTTTTTTGTTGTTGCGACTTGAAACCGCGCGCGCGCAAGTCAACGCCGCTGCCTGCATTTGTTCTAATTTATTTACATTACATATTATAATATTCATTATATCTGTTTTTTTTTTTACGTTTTTTTTTTGTCAAGTGATTTGCGTTAATTTTTGTGTAGTGCGTGGAAGAGGTAAAAAAAAAACGCACAAAAGTAAAAATCAGTGCAAAATTTTACAACACATGTCATGTAAAAAGTGTTCGTGTGTGCGTGCGTGTGTGTGAGGAAGTTACAGTTTAATGTTGGTTAGTCTCAATTGTCGACGACGACAGCGACGCATTGCGGCTGATTGATGCCCACTTGCTGTTGTTGTTGCTGGACAAAACATAGCAATGTAAGTATGCAAGTGCGAGTGTGTGCGTGAGTCTGCGAGAGGGAGAGTGTTCAAACGAAAGCCGCAAGACAAAGTGCAATAGCAAGAACAACATCACCAACAACAACAGTAGCAGCAGCAGACGTTGATCTTTTTTATGCTGCTGCCGTTTATCAATGAAAGTCTTGTTGTTTTTTCATTTTCTTTTTCAAGTTTTTTTTTTTTTTTTTTTTTTTTTTTTTTTTTTTTTTTTTTTTTTTTTTTTTTTTTTTTTTTTTT